>RJWK010050878.1:0-16181 GCA_004363435.1 Platanista minor | reverse complement strand
AAAAAAGAAAAAAAAAAAAAAAAAGGCAGGAGAAAGAATGGGAGGAAAAGAAGAGAGAATCCCCAGTCTAGGACTGCAGAGAAAGTTCCCTGGTCCTGCCAGCTCCTCCAGCTTATCCCATGATCTGTGACTAGAAGTTTCTAGGAAACCACAATGTTTAGGAAAATCATTCTTTTGGGAAGACAGTGATGAGTACTTGACAGTAAAGAAGACTTGACAGTGAGATAGTTCTAGGCTCAAATCTAGGGCTCACCAACGTCTGTCACTTCCCTTGTTGCAGAAAGACAATTTTCTGACATGGGATATTGTCATGTGCCTTCGCCTAGTTTCCAGGGAGGGAAGACTGGGAAGAAGCAGCCCTTTACTTCACCTCTTTTGAGGGGTAGGTCTGAAATCCTTTCCTCCAGGCACTGTCCTGCCCTTGCTCCTTTGTTAGGGTAAATCTTCTGGTTATCAGAACATGGGATTCCAGGCACCATGGCTGGCCACATCCAGGCAACCCACATCACTGCCCCTGGTTGCCACTACTGTGGACCCTACTCCCAGGATGGCCCTGTGCGTAAGATGAGGGACAGGAGTGTTGGGGAGCTAAACCCAGAGGTCTCTGACATTGCAGATCAAGACAAAGGTAGACAGGGAGAGTCTACACAAATGACTTTTCCCCACCTCTATCCAGGTGAATTTTACCCAAACCTCTTAAACAGACTCCCTTTGTGTTCCTGTTATTGTAACAAATTTATTGGACATACTGGACTCAGTAGGGTTCAAGGAGAAAGCCACTTCATTCTCCCTCACAATAACCTTTCAAATAAGATCTAACAAATCATCCCCCAATGGGTAATAGTCATTACATATTATTAAGGTTATAAAAATTGCAATCTCTCATTCAGTAGCTTCCACTCCCACAGATGGACCAGCCCCAAGAGGGAAACCTGTGTGGCGCTGAGTGATGAGGAGGCTTCTCCACCATTTCCCAACTTCTCTTCCATTCATTCTTCCTCTCACTGCTGTCTCTGGATCCCCCAAGTCTGAGAAAGAGGGAAGAGGGAATGGAACTTCCTAACCATTTTCCTTTCCATTTTTCCCCTTCAGGGACACAGTGGTAACCAGTAGTGGGTGGAAAAGTCCAAATATAATATTTTCAAATAGCACTGTTGTGATTCCCTCTGAGATATCCCCCCAGGGAACTACAAACTGCATTTCAAGCAGCCAGCCAGCCCCTCACCTACACTTGTCTGGGTGTGAAAGAGTGAAACTTCCAGGGATGCAAGTCAAGCTTAAGGGTCCTCCTAAAACCCCTCAGTCAACCTGAGGTGGGGTGAACTCCTCTTCCCTCCCCTAAGCATTTCCACAGTCCATGCTCTAAAGAAATCCCTACTCTAATTTCTCATATGGTTCTTCACCCAACCTCCTTTTATATACTGTCTCAGTAGGTATTGGGCTACTGATGACAGAACTAGTCTTGGACCATCTCTTCTGCACATCCTGTGTAGATGGTCCAGCCACAGTGATAGAGTGTCATTTAGCATCCTAGATAAAACTAGGCATGCAGTATTGATGATTGCCAGACACTTTGTTATTTTATTTAATCTTCATAAGGCAACAGTAGAATAAAATTGCTATCCTATTTTAGATATAGCCTCTCTCTCTCTCTCTCTCTCTCTCTCTCTCTCTCACACACACACACACACACACACACACACACACACAAGTACACATACAGATACACACACTCATAGAGTTTAGGTGTTTCCTAGATTCTGCTGCTAAAAAGATGACCTTGGAATATTCAATAAAAACAAAACTACTATATACACGGGCATGTCAAAAGCAGGCCTAAAAATATTTAGTCTGGAAAGCCCAACTCCACAATGGACAAAATGACATATTTACAATCCAAGAGTTTAAAGTGCCTGAGGGAAGTGTTGCTTCTCAGGATGGTGGAACACTGCCTAGTCAATGCCTGGGAAGCAGCACCCCACAAATCAACAGCATCACATAAAACTACACTGTAGGGAACTTGCTCCCTCACTGATAGGAGACCTAGACTGAGCCCAACCTCTATCTGGGGTATAAAAGCAGAGTGAGTGATTTCCAACTTTAGGAGGAACATAGGACCTGGCTACAGAAGACCTGGAGTCGAAGATAGATCCAGATGGGAAGACAAAGGGATTAGTTCCAATGTCCAAATCCCAGACAAAGGAAGTCTGTGTCACTGTGCTGTACACTGGTAACTGCTCATCTGTGTTGAACGGGTAACGAGGTAGAAAAAGAAGTATAATTTAATGATGTACCTAGAATGGCTCTGAGGGGTGATTGGAAATGGACCTTCCTGTAGGACTGCAAAGATGGGATAGGTAGCTGAATTCAAATTCCAGTGTGTCACCAGAAGATAAAAAGATATAAAAAGAAAGAGGGAAACATAACCTATTCAAGGAAAAAATTAAATCTCTAGACACCAATCCTAAAGGAACATAGATTTATGAATTACTAAGAATTCAAAATAATCATAATAAGGATGCTCAATGAATTAAAAGAGGGCACAAATAGGCAACTAAATGAAATCAGGAAAATTATGCATGAGCAAAGTGAGACAATAAACAAAGAAATAGAAACTATGTAGAAGAAAAGAATAAATTCTAGAGAGGCAGAATCAAGATGGCAGCGTGGGAGGATGCAGAGTTTTCTGGACACTGGTGGGGGAACTCGATGCCCAAGGAGACAGGAGGAAGCCCTGAGCAACCAGGAAAGATGTGGTGGGGGAGTGAGGGGGGAAGAGAAGTGGAGGCTGGACAGAACCAGCACCCCTGAGGGGCGGCTGGGAGATGGGAGGGGTTCCTACACCTGTAGGGACCCTGGGAGGCTCGGAGGATCGGGGGAGATTGCCTAGCATTTCCCCTGCCCAATCGGGCCCCAGGAAGCCTGCTGGGGTGCCTGGCCAGGTCCTCCACCTTCTGGGGCCCCCTCCGGCCACCAGCGTCCTAGGAGTATAGGAGGGAGGAGCGGAAGAAGAGGAGAGGCCAACAGGGAGGGACCCTCCAAGATCAGAGGATCAGGTGGAACGTGCCTAGTATTTCCCTGCCCACTCGGTCCCAGGGAGCCTGCTGGGATCCTGAACCTGGTCCTCTGCCCTCCAAGGCCACAGGCACTCCTGGGCCCCTCCTGCTGTATTAAGCCTAAGCCCCACCCCCCACCACCCCAGAGCCTTTTCTGGCCCTGTGTGTCCTAAACATAGGCCCCGCCCACTACCTAAACTCTGCCCCTGCATAAGCCCTGCCCCCCCACAGTCAAGGCCTTTTTCACCTTTCTTTTTATTCCTACTCTTTTTTGCTATTGCTGTTCTGTTTTACCTTCCAGTTGTTGTTTCATCTATATTTTTATTTTTTCTAACATATTTGTTAGTTTTCTAATCTTATTTTATTTTTTATTCTTTGTTAATGTTCTGCTCCTTTTTTTTTTTTTTTTTTTTTTTTTTTTTTTTTTTTTTTTTTTTTTTTTTTTTTTTTTTTTTTTTTTTTTTTTTTTTTTTTTTTTTTTTTTTTTTTTTTTTTTTTTTTTTTTTTTTTTTTTTTTTTGCCACCCCACGCAGTTTGCAGGAACTTGGTTCACAATCTGGGGGTCGGGCCTGAGCTCCTGCAGTGGGAGCTCCAAGTCTGAACCACTGGACTAACAGAGAACCTCAGACTCCAGGGAACATTCATCGGAATGAGGTCTCCCAGAGGTCCTCATCCTGGTACCAAGACCCAGCTCTACCCAACAGCCTGTGGACTCCACTGCTGGAAGCCCCAGGCCAAACAACCAGTAAGACAGGAACACAATCCCACCTAGCAAAAAAAAAAAAAAAAAATGAGATGACAGAAAAATCTGTCATAGATGAAGGAGCCAGGTAAAAACCTACAAGACCAAATAAATGAAGACGAAATAGACAACCTACCTGAAAAAGAATTCAGACTAATGATTGTAAATATGATCCAGAATCCCAGAAATAGAATGGAGGCACGGATCAAGAAGATACAAGAAATGTTTAACAAAGATCTAGAAGAACTAAAGAACAAACAAACAGACATGAACAACACAATAACTGAAATGAAAAATACACTAGAAGGAATCGATAACAGAATAACTAAAGTAGAAGAATGAATAAGTGAGCTGGAATACAGGATGATGGAAATAACGGCTGAGGAGCAGAATAAAGAAAAAAGAATTAAAAGAATTGAAAACATTCTCAGAGACTTCTGAAACAACACTAAACACACCAAGATTCGAATTATAGGGGTCCCAGAAGAAGAATAGAAAAAGAAAAGGTCTGAGAAAAAATTCAAAGAGATTATAGTGGGAAACTTCCTTAACCTGGGGAAGGAAAGAATCACCCAAGTCCAGGAAGCACAGAGAGTCCCATACAGGATAAACCCACCAAGACACATATTAATCAAACTAACAAAATTTAAATTCAAAGAAAAATATTAAAAGCAGCAAGAGAAAAGCAAAAAATAACATACAAAGGAATCCCCATAAGGTTATCAGCTGATTATTCAGAGAAATTCTTCAGGACAGAAGTGAGTGGCAGGATATACTTAAAGTGATGAAAGAGAAAAACCTACAATCAAGATTACCCAGCAAGGATATCATTCATATTAGACAAAGAAATCAAAAACTTTACAGACAAGCAAAAGCTAAGAGAATTCAGCACCACCAAACCAACTTTACAACAAGCGCTAAAGGAACTACTCCAGGCGGGAAACATAAGAGAAGAAAAAGACCCACAAAAACAAACCCAAAACACCCATTTATGATAAAAACTCTCCAGAAAGTGGGCATAGAGGGAACTTACCTCAACATAATAAAGACTATATATGACAAACCCACAGCAAACATCACTCTCAATGGTGAAAAACTGAAATCATTTGGATTAAAATCAAGAACAAGACAAGGATGTCCCCTATTGCCACTCTTATTCAACATAGTTTAGAAAGTTCTAACCATGGCAATCAGAGAAGGAAAAAAAAATAAAAGGACTCCAAACTGGAAAAGAAAAGGAAAACTGTCACTGTTTGCAGATGACATGATACTCTACATAGAAAATCCTAAATATGCCACCAGAAAACTACTAGAACTAATCAATGAATTTGGTAAGGTTGCAGGATACAAAATTAATACACAGAAATCTCTTGCATTCCTAAACACAAACAATGAAAAATCAGAAAGAGAAATTAAGGAAACAATCCCATTTACCATCACAACAAAAAGAATAAAATACCTAGGAATAAACCTACCTAAGGAGGCAAAAGACTTATATTCAGAAAACTATAAAACACTGATGAAAGAACTCAAAGATGACATAAACAGATGTAAAAATATACCATGTTCTTGGATTGGTCAATACTGTGAAAATGACTATACTACCCAAAGCAATCTACAGATTCAGTGCAATCCCTATCAAACTACCAATGGCATTCTTCACAGAATTAGAACAAAAACTTTTACAATTTGTATGGAAACACAAAAGACATTGAATAGCAAAAGCAATCTTGAGAAAGAAAAACAGAGCTGGAGGAATCAGACTCCCTGACTTCAGACTATCCTACAAAGCTACAGTAATCAAGACAGTATGGTACTGGCACAAAAACGGAAATATAGATCAATGGAACAGGATAGAAAGCCCAGAGATAAACCCACACACATATGGTCACCTAACTTATGACAAAGGAGGCAAGAACACACAATGGAGAAAAGACAGCCTCTTCAATAAGTAGTTCTGGGAAAACTGGACAGCTACATGTAAAAGAATGAAATTAGGGGCTTCTCTGGTGGCACAGGGCTTAAGAACCCACTTGGCAGTGCAGGGGACATGGGATCGAGCCCTGGTGCAGGAAGATCCCACATGCTGCGGAGCAACTAAGCCCATGTGCCACTACTGAAGCCTGCACACCTAGAGCCCATGCTCCACAACAAGAGAAGCCACCACAATGAGAAGCCCGCACACTGCAACGAAGAGTAGCCCCCACTTGCTGCAACTAGAGGAAGCCCATGCACAGCAACAAAGACCCAATGCAGCCAAAAATAATAAATAAATAAATAAATAAATAAATAAATAAATAAATAAGAATGAAATTAGAATACTACCTAATACTATACACAAAAATAAACTCCAAATGGATTAAATACCTAAATGTAAGGCTGGACACTATAAAACTCTTAGAGGAAAACATAGGCAGAACACTCTTTGACATAACTCGCAGCAAAATATTTTTTGATCCACCTCCAGGAGTAATGAAAATAAAAACAAAAATAAACGAATGGGACCTAATGAAACTTAAAAGCTTTTGCACAGCAAAGGAAACCATAAGTAAGACAAGAAGACAAGCCTCAGAATGGGAGAAAATATTTGCAAACGGGGCAACAGACAAAGGATTAATTTCCAAAATATACAAACATGGAGCTCAATATAAAAAATAAAAAAAAAAGCCCAATTACAAAATGGGTGGAAGGCCTAAATAGACATTTCACCAAAGAAGACATACAGATGGCCAAGAGGCACATGAAAAGATGCTCAACATCACTAATTATTAGAGAAATGCAAATCAAAACCACAATGACGTATCACCTCACACCAGTCAGAACGGCCATCATCAAAAATTCTACAAACAATAAATGCAGGAGAGGGTGTGGAGAAAAGGGAACACTTTTGCGCTGTTGGTGGCAATTTAAATTGATACAGCCACTATGGAGAACAGTATGGAGGTTCCTTAGAAAGCTAAAAATAGAACTACCATATGACCCAGCAATCCCACTACTGGGTATATACCCTGAGAAAACCATAATTCAAAAGGACACATGTACCCCAATGTGAATTGCAGCGCTGTTTACAATAGCCGGGACATGGAAACAACCTAAACGTCCAATGACAGATAAATGGATAAAGAAGATGTGGTACATACATACAATGGAATATTACTCAGCCATAAAAAGGAATGAGGGCTTCCCTGGTGGTGCAGTGGTTAAGAATCCGCCTGACAATGCAGGGGACACTGGTTCAAGCCCTGGTCAAGGAAGATCCCACATGCTGTGGAGCAACTGAACCCATGCACCACAACTACTGAGCCTGCACTCTAGAGCCCGTGAACCACAACTACTGGGCCCGTGTGCCACAACTACTGAAGCTTGGGTGCCTAGAGGCCGTGCTCTGCAGCAAAAGAAGTCACTGCAATGAGAAGCCTGTGCACCGCAACAAAGAGTAGCTCCTGCTCACCACAACTAGATAAAGCCCATGTGCTGCAACAAAAACCCAACACAGCCAAAAATTAATTAATTAATTAATTAATTAATTAATTAATTTTAAAAGGAATGAAATTGGGTCATTTGTAGAGATGTGGATGGACCTAGAGTCTGTTGTACAGAGTGAAGTAAGCCAGAAAGAGAAAAACAAATATCATTTATTAATGCATATATGTGGAATCTAGAATAATGGTACAGATGAAACTATTTGCAGGGCAGGAATAGAAACATAGATGTAGAGAACGGACATGTGGACATGGTGGGGAAGGGGAAGGTGGGATAAATTGGGAGATTAGATTTGACATAAATATACTACCATGTGTAAAATAGATAACTAATGGGAACCTGCTGTATAGCACAGGGAGCACAGCTCAGTGCTCTGTGACAACCTAGATGGAGGGATGGGGTGAGGGGTTGGAGGGAGGTCCAAGAGGGAGGTGATATAGGTATACATATAGCTGATTCACTTCATTGTACCGCAGAAACTAACACAGAATTGTAAAGCAATTATACTCCAATAAAAAAATCAGAAAAAGAAAAGAAAAGAATAAATTCTGGAACTGAAGAATACAATAACTGAATTGAAAATTTCACTTAGACACTCAACAGCTGACTAGCCAGGCAGAAGAATCAGTGAACCTGAATACAATAGTTTCTACATTACCAAGTCAGAGGAGCAAAAAGAAAAAAGAATTAAAAGTGAAGAGATCCTAAAAAACTTATGGGACAACATCAAGTGGAACAACATACACGTATGGGAGTCTGAGAAGGAGAAGAATGTGAGAATGGGGCAGACAGCCTATTTCAAGAAATAATGGCCAAAAACTTCCCAAATCTGAGGAGGTAAATGGACATACAAATTCAAGAATCTCAGAGAACTCCAATCAGGATACATCCAAAGAGATACACACTGAGACACACCATAATTAAACTGTCAAATATCACAGAAGAATATAGAATCTTGAAAGCAGCAAGAGAAAAAGCAATGTGTTCCTGTTAGACTATCAGTGAATTTCTCAGCAGAAATTTTGTAGGCTAGAAGTGAGGAGAATGATATGTTCATTCAAGACTACTATAGGGCTTCCCTGGTGGTACAGTGGTTGAGAGTCTGCCTGACGATGCAGGGGACACAGGTTCATGCCCCGGTCCAGGAAGATCCCACATGCCACGGAGCGGCTGGGCCCATGAGCCATGGCCACTGAGCCTGCACGACCGGAGCCTGTGCTCCGCAACGGGAGAGGCCACAACAGTGACAGCCCCACATACCGCAAAAAAAAAAAAAAAAAGATACATGCACCCCAATGTTCACTGCAGCACTATTTACAATAGCCAGGATATGGAAGCAACCTAAATGTCCATCAACAGAAGAATGGATAAAGAAGATGTGGTACATATATACAGTGGAATATTACTCAGCCATAAAATGGAATGAAACTGTGCAATTTGCAGAGACATGGATAGACCTAGAGACTGTCATACAGAGTGAAGTAAGTCAGAAAGAGAAAAGCAAATATTGTATAATATTGTTTATATGTGGAATGTAGAAAAATGATATGGATAAACTTATTTGCAAAGCAGAAATAGAGACACAGATGTAGAGGACAGATGTATGGATACCAGGGAGGGGAGGGGAGATGGGATGAATTGGGAGAATGGGATTAACATATATACACTACTATGTATGAAATAGATAACTAATGAAAACTTGCTGTATAACACAGGGAACTCTACTTAGTGCTCTGTGGTGACCTAAATGGGAAGGAAATCCAAAAAAAGAGGGTATGTATGTATACATATAGCGGATTCACTTTGCTGTACAGCAGCAACTAACACAACATTTTAAATCAACTATACTCCAATAAAAATTCATTTAAAAATAAAATACAATAAATTGAGATGTAAGTGTAAACTACACACCAGATTTCAAAGATATCATAGGAGTAAAAAATGTAACATGTCTTATTAATAATCATATTTATTACAAGTTGAGGTGATAATATGTTGGATATATTGAATTAAATAAAATTTATTAAAAATTTTTTAAAGAATAATATACTGAGCCAAATTATACTTCAAAAAGAAGGATAAATTAAGACTTTCAAAGATGAACAAAAGCTGAGGTTGTTCATCAACAGTAGACTTGTTCTACAAGAAATGCTGAAAAAAATACTTCAAGTTGAAGCAAAAGTACAATGAAGAGCAATATAACTCCCTGATAAAGGTAAATGTATAGAGAAATACAGAATCTTGTAGTAATGCCATGTAGGTGTGTAAAAGTGGCATGGAATTTTTAAACAAGAGGATTAAAATAATCATAAATCTGTATCAATAAATGTAGAATACAAAAAGAGGTAATTTGTGCCATCAATAACATAAAACGGGACAGAGAGGTAAAGAAGTAACATTTTTTTATATGTAATTAAAGGTAAGTTGTTACTGGTTTAAAATATAGGTCAACTTCAAGGCATGTTATATAGTTACAATGGTAACCATAAAGAAATATGTAATATACACAAAGGTAAATGAGAAGAAAATCAAAATACATAGTGAAACAAATCAATGAAACAAATAAAGCAGCAAGGGAAGAAAGGATGGTCAATAAAGCTACAAGACATACAGGAAAAAACTTTTAATGGCAGTAGTAGTAACTACATATCAGTAACAACTCTAAATGTAAATGGATTAAACACTCTAATTAAAAGACATAGATTGACCAGATATATATTTTTTTAAAGGCTCAAACTGTATTCCATCTATAAGATCTTCACTTTTTTTTTTTTAATTTGGCTTAGCCACAGTGTGCAGGATCTTCACTGTCATGCACAAGACCTTCATTGCAGCATGTGGGATCTTTAGCTGTGGCATGCAGGATCCTTTTAGTTGCAACATGAGGAATCTTTTAGTTGCAGCATGCGGGATCCAGCTCCCTGACCAGAGATCCAATCTGGGACCC
The DNA here is from genome assembly GCA_004363435.1 of Platanista minor. Classification (NCBI taxonomy): domain Eukaryota; kingdom Metazoa; phylum Chordata; class Mammalia; order Artiodactyla; family Platanistidae; genus Platanista; species Platanista minor. The sequence goes on along the minus strand of RJWK010050878.1, from coordinate 5,953 downwards.
CTGCAATGGGAGTGAGGAGCCCCAACCACTGGACTACCAGGGAAGTCCCAAGAACTTCACTTTAGATCTAAAGATCTACACAGAGTAAAAGAGAAAGTAAGAGAAAAGATATTCCACACACATAGGAGCCTAAACAGAGTAGGGGTGGCCATACTCACATCAGAAAAAATAGACTTTATGACAAAAAAAATGCCACAAGAGACAAAGAAGGACATATATCATGCTAAAAGGATATTAATTCACCAAGAAGATATAACAATTGTAAATCCATATGCATCTAACATTTGAACTCCCATATATATGAGGTAAACATTGAAGAACTGAAGGGAGAAATAGACAGAAACATAATAGTAATATGAGACTTCAAAACCCCACTTTCATTTATGGATAGAATAATCAGACAAAAGAACAAAGGACCAAATGAACCTAACAGATATATTCAGAGCACTCCACCCAATGGTAGAATACACAATCTTCTCTAGCACACATGAAACCTTCCGTAAGTTAGACCACAAGTTAGGCCACAAAACAAGTTTAACAAATTTAAGAAGATTGAATTCATACAAATATCTTCTCTGACCACAATGCAATAAACTAGAAATCAATAGCAGAGGAAAACAGGAAAATACACAAATGTGTGGAAATTAAATAATTCATTCTTAAGCAAACAATGGATCAAAGAAGAATTTTAAAATATCTGGAGACAAATGAAAATGAAAACACAACATACCAAATCTTATGAGATCAGTACTACGAGGCAAGTTTATAGTTGTAAACATTTGCATTAAAAAAGAAGAAATATTTCAAATCAACAACCTAACTTTATGCCTAAAAGAACTATAAAAGAAGAACAAACTCAACCCAAAATTAGCAGAAGAAAGAAATAGTAAAAATTAGAGCAGAGATAAGTGCAATAGAAAATAGAAAACAAGGGAAAAAATCAATCAAACCAAGAATTAATCTTTCTAAAGATCATCAAAATCAACATACCAATACTAGACCACCTAAGAAAAAAGATAAAATACTTAAATAACCATAATTAGAAATGAAAGAAGGAACACTACAATAAATGTCATGGAAATAAAAAAGAGACTAATATTAGCAATTATATGCCAGTGAATTGGATGACCTACAAGAAATAGATAAATTTCTAGAAACATACAGCATAACAAGACTGAATCATGAAGAAATAAAAATCTGAATTGCCCTATAATAAGGAAGGAGAATGAAGCAGTAATCAAAAACCCTCCAAAAAAGAAAATCCCATAACCAGATTGCATCACTGGGGAATTCTACCAAAAATTTAAAGAAGAATTAATACCAATCCTCCCCAGGGTTTCCAAAAATTAAAGAGGAAGAAATACTTCAAACTTCAGCATTACTCTGATATTAAAAAAGACAAAGACTCAAGAAAAGAAAACTACAGACCAGTATCCCTGATGAATGGTGATGCAAAAATCTTCAACAAATACTAGCAAATCAAATTCAATGCACATTAAAATGATTATATACCATGAACAAGTGAGATTTATAAATGGAATGCAAGGATGGTTCAACATATGAAAACCAATTAATGTAACACACCACAATAACAAAATGAAGGACAAAAACCACATGATCATCTTAATTGAGAAAGAAAAAGCATCTTACAAAATTCAACACCCTTTCATGATAAACACACTCAACAAACTAGGAATAGAGGGAGATTACCTCAACATAATAAAAGCCATACAGGAAAAGCTGACAGCTAACATCATACCCAATGGTGAAAGACTGAAAGCTTTTCCTCTAAGCTTTTCCACCCAATGGTGAAAGACTGAAAGCTTTTCCTCAAGGATAACAACTCTTGCCACTACTATTCAACATAGTACTAGAAGATCAGTTAGACAAGAAAAAGAAATAAAAGTCATCCAAGTTGGAGAGAAGTAAAATCTCTATTTTCAGATGAAATGAAATCATATGCAGAAAGCACTAAAGATTACACACACGGGCTCCCCTGGTGGTGCAGTGGTTGAGAATCTGCCTGCCAATGGAGGGGACACGGGTTCGAGCCCTGGTCTGGGAAGATCCCACATGCCGCGAAGCAACTAGGCCTGTGAGCCACAACTACTGAGCCTGCGCATCTGGAGCCTGTACTCTGCAACAAGAGAGGCTACGATAGTGAGAGGCCCACGCACCGCGATGAAGAGTGGCCCCCGCTTGCCGCAACCAGAGGAAGTCCTCACACAGAAACAAAGACCCAACACAGCCAAAAATTAATTAATTAATTAATTAATTAATTAATTAATTTAAAAAAAAGATTACACACACACAAACTTTATAACTAATAAATGAGTTCAACAAAGTCTCAGGATACAAAATCAACATATGATAATCAGTTGCACCTCTATAAACAATGACCAATCCAAAAAGGAAATAAAGAAAATAATCCCATTTACTATAGCATCAAAAAGAATAAAATGCTTAAGAATAAACTTAACCATGGAGGTAAAAGACCCATGCAGTGAAAAATATAGCACATTGCTAAAAGAAATCAAAGAAGATATAAATAAATGGAAAGACATTCCATGCTCATGATAGAAAGACTTAATATTGTTGAAATATTCGTAGTACCCAAGGCAATCTACAGATTCAATGCAATTCCTATCAACATCCCAAAGACCTTTTTTGCAGAAATAGAAAAATATCCTAAAATTCACATGGAATCTCAAGGGATCCTGATAGCCAAAACAATCTTGAAAATGAATAATAAAATTGGAGACCTCACACTTCCTGATATCAAAACATACAACAAAGCAGTAATATTCAAGACAGTGTGGTATTGGCATAAATATAGATATAGATATAGATAGATATAGATGTAGATCTATAACAGTAGAATAGAATAGAGACCCCCAAAATAAACCCTTTCATATATAGGCAAATTATTTTCAACAAACATGTCAAGATCACTCAGTGGGGAAATAATAATAGATTTTGTAAATGGCGTTGGGGAAACTGGATACCAACATGCAAAAGAATGAAGATGAACCCTTACCTTACAATCATATACAAAAATTAACCCAAAAAATGGATTAAAGATCTAAATGTAAGTCTTAAAGCTGTAAAAATTCTAGAGGAAAATATAGGGGAAATTTTCATGACATTAAGTTTGGCAACGATTGTTTGGATATGACCCCAAAACCAAGGCAGCAAACGTGAAAATTGACAAATGGGACTACATCAAACTTTAATATTTCTATGCATCAAAGAAAACAGTCAACAAGGTAAAAAGGCAACCTACGGAAAGGGAGAAAATATTTGCAAATCATATATCAGCTAAGGGGTTAATATCTAGAAAATTCTACAACTCAACAACTACAACAAAAATAACTTGATCAAAAATGGGCAGAAGACTTGAATAAACAATTCTCCAAATGAAGAAATACAAATGGCCAACAAGCATATGAAAAGATGCTTAAAATCACTAAGCAGAAATGCAAATTAAAACCACTATGCGATGTCCACACTACCCAAAGCAATCTATAGATTCACTTCAATTCCCATCAAAATTCCAATGGCAATTTTCACAGAAATAGAACAAGCAATCCTAAAATTCATATGGAACCACAAAAACCTCGAACAGCCTAAACAATCTTGAGAAAGAAGAACAAAGCTAGAAGCATCACACTCCTCATTTCAAACTATATTAACAAAGCTACAGTAATCAAAACATCATATTGGCATAAATACACATAGAACAATGAAACAGAATAGAGAGCCCAGAAATAAACCACAAATATATGACAATTAATTTACAACAAAGAGGCCAAGAATATACAATGAGAAAAAGATGGTCTCTTCAATAAAAGGTTTTGAGAAAAATGACAGTCACATGCAAAAGAATGAAACTAACCACTATAATACACCATACACAAAAATTAACTGAAAATGGATTAAAGACTTTAATGTGAGACCTGAAATCGTAAAACTCCTAGAAGAAAACAGGCAGTAAGCTTCCTGACAGAAGTTTGGGTGATGATTTTTTTTTTTTGAAACTGACACCAGAAAGCAATGGTGACAAAAGCAAAAATAGACAAGTGAGACTATATCAAACTAAAAAGCTTCTGCAGAGCAAAGGAAACTATCAACAAAATTAAAAGACAACCTACTAAATGGGAGAAAATACTTGCAAATCATATATCTGATAAGGGGTTAATATCCAAAATATATAAAGAATTCATACAACTCAACATCAAAAAAACAACCTAATTTAAAAATGGGCAGAAGACGGGCTTCCCTGGTGGCACAGTGGTTGAGAGTCCTCCTGACGATGAAGGGGACACAGGTTCGTGCCCCGGTCCGGGAGGATCCCACATGCTGCGGAGCGGCTGGGCCAGTGAGCCATGGCTGCTGAGCCTGTGCGTCCGGAGCCTGTGCTCCACAATGGGAGAGGCCACAGCAGTGAGAGGCCCGCGTACTACAAAAAAAAAAAAAAAAAAAAAAAAAATGGGCAGAAGATCTGAATAGACATTTTTCCAAAGAAGACATACAGATGCCCAATAAGCACATGAAAATGTGCTCAACATCACTAGCCATCAGGGAAATTCAAGTCAAATCCACAATGAAATATCATCTCATACCTATTAGAATGGCTATTATAAAAAAGACAAGAAGTAACAAATGTTGAAGAGGATGTGGAGAAAGGGAACCTTTGTGTTCTATTGGTGGGAATGTAAATTGGTGCAACCTCTATGAAAGTCAGTATTGATCTTCCTCAAAAAATTAAAAATAGATATGCCATATGATCCAGCAATTCCACTTCTGGGTATTTATCTGAAGAAAATGACAACACTAACTCAAAATGATGTATTCACCCCATGTTCACTGCAGCATTATTTACAATAGGCAAAATATGGAAACGAGTTAAGTGTCCATTGACAGATGAATGCATAAAGAAAATGCAGTGTATATGTACATTGGAATATTTTTCAGCCATAAAAAAGAATGAAACCTTGCCATGTGTGACAATATGGGTGGATTTTAAGGACATTATGCTGAGTGAGATAAGTTGGACAGAGAAGGACAAATATTGTATGATCTCACAGTGTGTAATCTAAAACAAACAAACAAACAAACAAAAACAAGCTCACAGATACAGAGAACAGATTGGTGGTTGCCAGAACCTGCGGGGGCAGGAGACAAAATAGGTGAAGGAGGTCAAAAGGCCTAAACTTCCAGTTATAAAATAAGTAAGTCATGGGGATGTAATGTACAACATGGTGACTATAGTTAATAATACTCTACTGAATATTTGAAAGTTGCTGAGACTAAATCTTAAAAGTTCTCAATATACAAATGTCAAATAATTGTGTTGTACACCTTAAACTAATATAATGTTAGATGTCAACTATATCTCAATTAAAAGCTCAATTAAATTTTTAAAACCACAGTGAGATATCATCTCACGTCCATTAGGATGGTTACTATTAAAAGAACAAAAAATAACAAGTGCTGACAAGGATGTGGAGAGATGGGAACCCTTGGTCACTGTGGGTGGGAATGGAAAATAGTATGGAAGTTTCTCAAAAAATTAAAAAGTCTGTCATACAGAGTGAAGTAAGTCAGAAAGAGAAAAACAAATACCGTATGCTAACACATATATAGGGAATATTAAAAAAATGGTTCTGAAGAACATAGGGGTAGGACAGGAATAAAGACGCAGACGTAGAGAATGGACTAGAGGACACGGGGAGGGGGAAGGGTAAGCTGGGACGAAGTGAGAGAGTAGCATTGACATATATACACTACCAAATGTAAAATAGATAGCTAGTGGGAAGCAGCTGCATAGCACAGGGAGATCAGCTCAGTGTTTTGTGACCACCTAGAGGGGTGGGATAGGGAGGATGGGAGGGAGACGCAAGAGGGAGGAGATATGGGGATATATGTATATGCATAGCTGATTCACTTTGTT
>RJWK010050877.1:0-16131 GCA_004363435.1 Platanista minor | reverse complement strand
TTGAGACCAGAGTTGGTCTGAGTGCCTGGCACAAGGTAGGGGGCTCAGAAAGCGATCAGAGGGACTTCCCTGGTGGCGCAGTGGTTAAGAATCTGCCTGCCAATGCAGGGGACACGGGTTCGAGCCCTGGGCCAGGAAGATCCCACATGCCGCAGAGCAACTAAGCCTGTGCGCCACAACTACTGAGCCTGCGCTCTAGCGCCCACGAGCCACAACTACTGAGCCCATGTGCCACAACTACTGAAGCCCGTGCGCCTACAGCCTGTGCTCCGCAACAAGAGAAGCCACCACAGTGAGAAGCCCGCGCACCGCAAGGAAGAGCGGCTCCCGCTCGCCGCAACTAGAGAAAGCCCACGTGCAGCAACGAAGACCCAAGGCAGCCAAAAATAAATAAATTTAAAATAAAATTAAAGAAAGAAGACCCAATGCAGCCAGAAATAAATTAATTAATTTAAAAAAAAAATCAAAAACGCGATTAGAGGGTTGGAAACATCCCCCACTCCTGGGAGGGGACAGGGGCTGGAGGCTGAGCTCATCACCAATGGCCAATGGTTAAATCAATCACACCTACTTAATGCAACCTCTGTAAAAACTCTAACCGAAGGGGTTCAGAGAGCTTCCATGTGCCAGGAGGCTGGTGCACCCTAGACTCCACGACGAGGACAGAAGCTCCTGCGCTCAAGACCCTTCCAGACCTTTCACCATGTACCTCTTCACCTGCCTGTTCATCTGTATCCTTTGTAATAAACGGGTCGACAGAAGCAAAGTGTTTCCTCCCTCAGTTCTGTGAGCCGTTACGGAAAACTGCCGAACCCGCGGAGGCGGGTCCTGGGAACCACGGGTGTGCAGCCAAATTGGATGGAAGTGTGGGTACCCTGGGGACCCACTACTTGTGACTGGCATCTGAAGTGGGGTGCTGTCTTGGGGGACTGAGCCCTTAACCCGGGGAGGGGTCTGTGTAACTCTGGGGAGTTAGGAATTGAATCGAGTTGTAGGGCCACAGAGAACTGGAGGGTTGCGTGGCGTGGAAAACTCACACTTCTGCTGTCAGAAGTGTTGTGAGTAGAGAAAGGGCTTTTTGTAGCCAAGCAGGAGGGGAGGGAGGGCAGGGAGGGCAGTGAAGCCCTATCCCGGCAGGTCTGGTCTGGTCATGGTGAGAAGGCCAGGGTTAGGGAGGGAGACTGGCCACCTCCAGGGCAGCCGGCAAGCGTCCGTGCTCTCCCCTGACCCGCACATGTGGGCGGCCCGGGACCCTCCTCTCTGGCCCTGCAGCTCTGAGTGGTGCCCCTCCCCCCAACCCCCTCCCTTGGTCCCATCGTGCAGAGGGACTTCCCCAGAGAGGGGTTGCGCGATCCAAGTGGGGCTCAATGACATCACGCCTGCGTGCTGAGTGATCTGTGGGTACCTGCATCATCTCCGCAGTGACTGAGAGCCAACCACCCTGGCCAGAGACACACTGCGTCTGACCATCGAGCGGGGCTTACAGACAGGGCGCAACAGAGGCTGAGCGAATAAGTGAGAGTGAGCGAGGACTGCTGAGAGGACAAAGGAGACCAGGTGTGGGAGGGCACTCGGGGGTCCCAGGACCCAGAGTGAGAAGGGCTTACAGGCCCGTCTGGTCCAGCCCCTGCTGTCCAGCCAACGAGCGGCCACACTTCGCACTTGGCTGAAGCTCTACCACACGGAGGGCACCCCTGCCCCAGGTACCACCTGTGTCTGCTGCCCAGAGTGCAGTGAGCCGACATGTGCTCTGAGCTCGGCTCTGTCCTGGGTGCTGGGGGCACAGAGGGGCCAGTGCTGTCCTGGCCTTCACGGGGACAGATACAGACAAGGCACGTCAAGCGTGCGACATGGAACAGAGAGGAAACCATCAGAGCTTTAAGGGCTGAGGCTTGAAGAACAGGTAGGAGTCTGTCCGCAATATGTGCAAAGGGCACGCTGGGCCGGGGCCACGGCACGGGCAAAGGTGAGGAGGCAGGAGACAGGGTGGTGCGTGGGGGACTTGCAGGCACAAGAGGCCAACAGCCGTTTTCCCGGATGGTCGCCACCGCCCCCCCCAAGCGGCCCGCCTCCCACAGGTGAGCCAAGGTCTGGGGCTTTGAATCTGGAAGGGAAATATTGACACAACCACCCCCTACCCAGACAGGAGATGACATTTGTGTTGACGGCGCGTGGTGCCAGCATATGGCTCCCACCGTCATGTTGGGGAACACGAGTGATTGCCACATAATGAGATGCTCAGTGCGCTGCTGGGGCCACACCATGGGCCGCGCCGCCCACTCACCATATCTGCTGTTAAACAGGATCTGCACACACTCCCGGAGCGTGTTGATGTCCTCGGTTTCTTTTATGAAGGCGTCCCACTTCTCTATCAAAACACAGGAGGTACAAGTGAGGGCCCGTCGGAGCAGGGACCCCGTGGCTTGGCTGCCTCTTGCCTCTCTGTCCGCCCCCATGGCAGTAGATGTTGTGCAGGCTCAGCCAGTCCATCCTGGGCCCCTCCTGAGTCTTGATCTTGAAAACCTAACCCTCATGCCTTGTGCACCCGGGGCCTCACCCAGCTTTGGCCCTGTTGGAGTCCCTCGAACCCTCAGCTCTGCTGGCCTCTCCCATAAAACCAAAGCCTCTGCTTCAATTTAATATTAATAACTAGAACGATCATTTGGTTCATTAAAATTATAAAAGGAACATCTTTAATTTATTAAGTACTTATCTGTGCTAAGTACTTAATATGTATAATATCCTAGTTAATCCCTCAGGACAATGTGTGGAAACAGACACTATTCCCACTTTGCAGATGGGAAAACTGAGGCTCAGAGAGGCTGAGTAAGTTGCCTGAGATCACCCAGCTAGTACCTGGTGAGATTCTATCTCTGCTTGTACCCCTTGCCCACCACAGCCTCCCACAATGCTGTTTTGCCTGGACATCCAGGTCCCCTCCCTGCCCGGGATGCAGCTTGTTTGTGGCAGTGGTGGTCTCCATTCTGATCCCAGGAAACTAGGTTTCTTAAAGAACCTTTCACTGAAGGTGAGGCTGAGACCTCCACAAGGCAAAGTTGCTGGAAAGTCTCACTACATCCCTCTTTGGTACAAATGAATCCCAAACCTTCTGGTTCTCTGTACTGTGTGGTACTTTTAAAATCTGTCTATATATTTTTTTGACCCTTGTTCCTTCATGAGGTGGAGTTTAATTCCTCTCTCTCCCCTGGGTATGAACTGGACCAAGTTCCTGACTTCTAACGGGTAGGATATGGCAGAAGTGACAGTGATTTCCGAGGCTGGATCATAAAAGACGTGGTTCCTTCCTTCCTCTCTCTCAGATCACTAGCTCCAGGAAACCAGTCACCACGTTGTGAGGACACTCAAGCAGCCCCGAAGAGGCCCAGGTAGTAAGGAATAGGTATCCTGCCAACAGCCACATGGGTGAGCTGGAAGTGGATCCTCCAGCCCCAGTCGAGCCTTCAGATGATCACAGCCCCAGCTGCCAACCTGAGAGATTCTGAGCCAGGACCACCCAGCTAAGCTGCTCCTCAATTCTGACCCACAGAAACCATAAGGTATAAATGCTTGTCATTTTAAGCTAAGTTTGGGGGCAAGTTGGCACGCAGCCATATGTAACTATTACATATTGGCTTTACTCTGGTTTCACTCACAAGTCCCTTGTGCGGTGCTGTTCCTCCTTTCTCTCACAAAGACCCAGTGGACACACATCCACCTCAGTAATAAGCACCACCCCAGTCCTGGATCCCCACTCTGGTCAGGGTGCTGCCACGGGCACTGTCCTACCTGACTTGTCATGGACGATGGAGAAGAGGATGCGCTTAGAGGCATGGACGTTCTGAATGAGAGGACCGCCAGGCCCAGTGGGCTTCTGTCCTGGACAAGGGAGCGGAAAGGTACAGGTTCCAGGTGGGGCCCAAGAGGGGTTCCCCAGATCTGGCCTGAGTGCACGGGCTGGGGCTCTGGGGTAACAGTCTCCCCCACCAGGGAGAACCCAGGACTGAGCCCTGTGATCATGAACTCAAGGCAAGTTCCCTGACCAGAAGCCTGAGACATTCCTTAGCAGAGTGTGCTCTCCGAATGGCAGATCGGGGAGGGCAGGACGTCCCAGGTCCCATTTTACAGATGGGGACACTTGTTTCAGGCATATAAGTCCCATCCTCCTGCTCAGCCCTCATGGCTGTGGAGGGGAGGGGGTGTCCTTTTTTCTCCTTCTCATAATAACGATAACAGTTAAGTATAACTTACAAGCACCTACTCTGTGCCAGGCACTGGACTCGGCGCTTTAATACAGAGGTTCTCAAACTTGAGCACCTGTCGGAAACCCTTGGTGGACTCGTCAGTTTGCAGGCAGCCGGGGCTCACCCCGCCCCCAAAGTGCCAGATTCAGCAGGGCTGTGGCTGGGCCTGAGAATGTGCATTTCTAACGTGCTCTGCCATTTCATCATGATAACAGCCCAGCGAGACAGGTACTATTGGCATCTCCATTTTACGGATGAGGAAACTGAGGCTCAAAGAGGTAGAGATTTGCCCTGGGACACACAGCCATTAAGTAGAGGGCCCAAAATATGGACACAGGTCTTTCTCATGCCCAGCCGTTCCTTTTCTTATGTTTCCAGTACCCCTAATCCACGCTGGGTGGAGGTAGTAGGTGCTCATTAAATGCACGTACCTGATTAGCATGTCTACTCTCTCCCTCCATAGACTCCGCTGGGAGTGCTTTCGGGCATCTCTTGGTCCCAGGCCAAGGATATGTTCACAGATGACTGGGCAGAGGCCCGGGGTCTGACTGAGTCCGAGCTACCACGCCTTCTGTCCCGCCCCAGCTCCTCGCTCCGACGTGGCCCCTGCAGCCCTGAGCACCCCGACCTGCCCTGGGAAGCTGCCCCTGCGTGAGTGACCTCTGTCCCACTCCCCCACCCCCCAGACTTGGGTGTCCCAGCAGCAGCTTACCACAGCAGTCTGGGAAGTCTTGGGCAGCGGAGGCCTGGGGCTCAGGCCCGGGCCGGCCGAGCCCCAGGTCACTGGAGGCAAGAGGGCAGGCGGGTGCCTCCTGCTTGAGCTCCCGCACGGTGTGGTTGGCAAGGGTGGTGCTGTACAGGAAGCTGGCCACGGACGAGGAGGTGGCGGTTGGGGGCAGGTCCTGGGGTGGCCCCTTGGGGGCCTGGCCGTGCAGGCCACAGTCCCGAGACCCCTTGGCTATCAGGGAGATGCCATTCAACTCCACCAGGGTCTTCGCGTCCCGCCCGCCATCCTCGAGCGGCCTGGGTGAAGGAAAGGACACGTGACAGCTTCATCCACCTGTGTCCCACCAGGGCTGTGTCTTCCCCGAGCCCTCCCTCTGCAGAACACGACAGCCTGTGAAGTATGCAGGAGCAGTGCCCATTTTACAGCTCGGGGTGCAGGCCCGGGTGGGGATGTGACGTGCCCAAGGCCACACGGCTGGGCCACCCGAGGACCTGGGCCCTGCCCCTTGGCCTCTGTGCCCCCTCTCCACCGATCACGTCCTTTCAGCTGCAGCTGATCGTCTCGCACTTCCTAACGCGTCGTTCGTGCACTGGCCGTGGTGCCCGAGCCCTGACAGGCCACATACAGCCCTCCGGCTGCTTCCTGGCTGCCCCAGAGATCGGTACCCTCCCCGGCCCAGCCTCCATGACCTCATGGCCCGTCAGTCCCTAGTGGAGCCCTCGGCTGACAAGCCAAGCAAGCACCCACGATGTGGCTTCCCGCCTCCACGCTTTTGCACGGGCTGTTCCTGATAACCTGGAGTGCTGCTGATGCTATTTCTTCCCCAACCAAGCCTCTCTGCAACACAACAAGTCTCCCGGGAAGACTTCTGTGACTCCACACCTGGCTCAGAGCATGCTCTGTGACTGAGTTTCTGCCTCATCTCTGCCATCAGACTGGGAGCTCTTACAACCAGGGTCCCCTGTGGGAGTCTGAAGTCCCCTCCCCTCGGGCAAGGCAAGCGGCCACGAGCGGCTGAGCCCGCACGGAAGCAGGTCATCGCCCGGCCCGGCCTGGCCCCCGGGGTCCAGCCACCAGGCCCCGGGCCGCTCCCAGGTGGGCTGCCTCACTCACCTCTTGAGCTTGAAGCGGATCCGGTGGCTGTGCTCCAGGATGGCCATGAGGGCCTTGGGGTCATACTCCGCCGGCCTCCGGAAGGCCAGGCCCTCGGGCAGCCCCTGCACAGCTAGCAGCCCCGGCTCCCGGAGCAGCCTCTCGTAGGGCAGCGGCACCACGCTGGCCCGGCCCAGGGCCTCGCCTGTGGGAGGGGTCGAGGAGGGGGCCTCGTATGAGACGGCCGCCGGGCTGCGGTGAGGACCGGGTGCGCCCCGGAGCTGGGGCCGCGCTGAGTGATGCCCTGTGGTGCCGGATCCCCAGGAAACAGGACCCCAGAGGCCCCTTCACTGTAAACCTCCAGCAGAATAAGCCGGCAGGGGCTGTGGACAGGGGCCTGCGGCCTGCACCTGAGGGCCAGGGCTGCCCCATCGAGGGGGTTCCCTGCTTCCCCCGCCATTCTCTTCTCCGGGCATCTGGGTGGGGGGGAAAGCAGGCCCCGGGGCTGCGAGCAGGGGGTGAGGAGAGAGGGGTGAGGGAGAGGAACTGCAAGAAAACAGCCACAGGAAGGAAGGGACAAGGAAAACGAGAGAGACGAGGGCAGGTAAGGAAGAGAGGAATGGAGAGGAAGCAGAAGAGGAGACAGGATGAGAAGGTGCTGAGAACGTGGGAAGCGGGGAGGGGAGGGAGGGCCGAGAGTCTGGGCTCACAGACGTCTGCTGCCTCCCACCTGGAGCCAGAAGGAAGCCCCGCCCCTCACAGTCACCTCTGATTCTGCCCGAGGCAGGCTAGCGGGGGTCGGGGCAGAGTGAGCAGGGGTGCAGGGAGCTCTGGGCGTGAACCCTGCATCTGGCAAAAGCGTCTGCAGTGGCACAGCCAACCATGCGTGACAAGTCCTCCCGACCCTGGGGCCAGCAGGGCCTCTGGGCCCCCCACCGCCTCTTGGCCTCCTCCTGACATCTAGACAACGGCAGGAGTCCCCCCACCCCACCCCGACTTTTGCTCCACAGAACCAAAGGCTGCGTGCAGTAGGGAAAGGAATAAAGCAAATTGGAAATCATGGGATGGGACCCTTAGGGACGAAGGGACCCGCATGAGGTCACCCAGGGAGTGTGAAGGTCACCACTGGGCCAGAGACTCTGCAACCTGACACTTCCCAAGGGAGACCAGGCCTGCCTGTCCCCTCCCCTCCTCCACCCCAAAGGAAGTACTTGGCTGGGCAGTTAGCCTTCACTCAGTCATTCAACAAACACCCTCTGAGCGCCCGCTGTTGCTGGGCTCTGAAGCGCAGGCTAGGAACAGCAGAAAGAGCAGATACAGTCCCTGATCCTGGAGAGCAACTGGGCGAGGGAGGGCACAGGGCACAGCGAGTGCCCAGAGGAGGCCTTAACCCAGCGCAGAGCCGGGGGCTTCCTGGAGCTGAGCCTTAGAGAGCAATGTGGCGTCCACCAGACAGAGGAGGGGAAGGTCGGCCCAAAGGTCATAGCAGGTGTGAAATGAAGCCAGAACAAGCGGGAGAATAGGAGGTGGGTCAGCGTGGCTGGAGGGGGCTGGGGACGGGCCGTGGTAGGGTCTGATGCCACGCCCAGGGTGACAGGGAAGCCGAGTAGGCAGCGGAGGGCAGAGCTTTGTGGTCAGACCTGTGCTTCGGGAAGACGCCCTTGGTCACAGGGCAGGCGGGGACAGCAGGGAGCTGGGCTGGGCGCGAGGAGAGCGGGGCAGGTGGGAGGGAGCAGTGAGCAGCGCCAGGGCAGGGGTGGTAGGGATGGTGGTTCAGGGAACGGGGCTGGGACAGAAGATCCACGCCTGGGGATGCAGAACGAGGGAGGGCTGGGGGTGGGGAGAGGAGGAACCCACGCCTTGAGGTCCCGCCCGGGGCCTGAAGCGGGCCGGGCCGGGGGCTCCCTCCCACCTGGGGGCCCCGAAGGCAACGAGCAAGGATCTTACTATAAAGAACATCAAACACCTCCTCTACCATCTGCCGCAGAAGGTACACGTCCGAGCCACGTTCCAGGGCAGGCCGTGGGGCGCTCCGGCCGCCACCCTCACCCCGAGGCACCTTCTTGGGGTGCTCTGCCTCCGGCTCCTTCCACGGGGGCCCTCCTGCGGGACACAGAGCATGCGGGGCCACGGTGAGTACTCCTTACCCCACCAGCCCAGTGAGCTGGGACGTCCCTGCCCTGTGCTAAGTAAGCCCTGTAGCTGGGCACCCAACACGCAGTGCAAGTGGACAGAAGAATAAATGGGTGAGTAAGCCCTGCCCCAACCGCCCTGCCTAGGGCCAGGGCTGCTTACCTCAGGGTTCCCAGTGCCCAGCAGAGGGCATTCATCCCTGGTCACCTCTAACTCGCTGTGTGACCTTACACAAGTCCCTTCCCTCTCTGGGCCTCAGTCTGTGAGCTCTCATGAAAGACCAGGTGGGCTGGCTCAGAACTGGGGTTCAACGAATGTCTGTTCCATCACCTATTTCTTTTTTCTTTTCTTTTTTTAATACTTATTTATTTATTATGTATTTACTTGGGCTGTGCCAGGCCTCAGCTGCAGCACGCAGGATCTTTAGTTGCGGCATGTGGACTCTTAGTTGCGGCATGCAGACTTCTTAGTTGCGGCACGCATGCAGGATCTAGTTCCCCAACAAGGGATCGAACCCGGGCCCCCTGCACTGGGAGCATGGAGCCTTAGCCACTGGACCACCAGGGGTGTCCCCCATCACCTATTTCTGAATTAACCAGTTGAGGCCCTAGTTTTCTGCTCTGCCAAATGGGGAGACGATGGGGACCCCACCAGGAGGCTGAGGGTCTGGGAAGAGGCAGGTTCATGCCAGGCTGGGCCAGGGTGGGGGCCTGGGAGTGTCAGTGGATCACTGGGTTGGGAAGATGCTAGGCACTGCATTAGAAAGGGGATGAGAAGAGGGCTTGGGGGCGCCCCTCCCAGCTTGCAGTGTGCTCTCCTCCGGGACCTGAGAAGCTTGAAATAGACCAGCCAAGTTCCCGGTGCTATAAATAGCAGCTCTGCCTGGCTCTGGGAAGCCAGGTGCACCTTCCCCAGGCCCCAGTCTGGCTCCCAGCCTGGCCATCTAGGGCCACAGGACCCTGCCACTGCCCACCCTACACCAGTCCAGCCCCCTGCCCAACCTTGGAGAGGGTACAGGTTTTGAGGGCCAGGTGGGAGAGGGGGCTGGCTGGGGAAGTAGCTGGACCCCAGTAACGATACGCCCCAGCAAGGGCGGGGGGACAGCCTTCCCAGAAATGGCTGATCCCAGGGTCGAGGCCCAGGCAGGGGTCGGGTAATGAAAATGCGAATACCGGTGAGAAAAACAACAGCTGGCGTTTAGTGAGAGTGAACTAAGTGCCACGTATTAATTCGTTTAATCCTCAGATCGACCCAGGAGAGGGTAGCACTGTCTTCCCCTTTCACAGATGAGGAGGCGGAGGCCCAGCAGGCAGCAGCTGGCAGAGCCAGGATGTGGCCCCAGGTGTCAGACTCTAGGGCCTGCTCTTAACCCCAAGATCTCTGAGTCCCAACTTCTGGGCTAGAATGCCTGCCCAGGCTCTAACCCCATAGGACTTAATCCACCAAGAAGGGGAAGCTGACCTGCCTCGGGAGCTCATCGCCAAGCTGGGGCATAAGCGTGGATGGAAGTTTAGGGCACAGGAAGCTGCAAGGGGTGGGGGACAGTCAAGCATGGGCACTGGGGCAGAGGGGCACCGATGGGGCCAGGGGTGGGAGGGATGTCAGTCTGGAGGCTGGGGAGGCATCTGCCAGGCAGAGGGGAGGAGTGAGGGCCTTCCAGGTGGGGAACAGCAGGGACAAAAGGCAGTGGTGAGCAGGGACACACAGAGCCAGGGAGCGTGCACTTTAGCACAGTGCAGCCTGGTGAGCACCAGGAATGCTGGGAGGAGAGAATGCAGAGGCCGGGGCTGCTTATGAGGGGCCCTGAAGGCCTAGGTAGCATTGAAGAGTTGGGGGCTTCAGAATGACCCCTCTGCCTCGGGGCTCCCGGCTCACAGCTCTGAGTGCTGGTGCTGGTTTCTTCCAGGAGCAACCAGGACCCCTTGGCAGGGGTCCCGGGGGTGCCCATGCTGCATCCCTCGTTTTGTTTTTTTTTTTGGCTGCGCCACGTGGCATGTGGGATCTTAGTTCCCTAACCAGGGCTTGAACCCGCGTCCCCTGCATTGGAAGCGCGGAGCCTTAATCACCGGACCTCCAGGGAAGTCCCTGCATCCCCCCCCCCACCCCTCCCCGTCTTGAACGGGTGCAGCCGAAAGAGCCAACTCCACCTCCATCACTTGTCAGCTGTGTGTCCCCTGGTTACACTCACTGCATCTCATTTTCTCGTTTGTAAACCGGTGATGACTGTTTCCCCGAGCCTGCTGGGAACAGTAAACAGCACCAGCACGTGGCCCAGCCCGCGGCTCTATTTATCACATCATCCCCAACGGCTCCCGTTTCTAGAGCATTTCCTACGTGCTGGACAAGTCCTCAAGTCACTTCATCCCCACGGGCCACCAGGAGGCGGCTCCGAGATTCTGCTACTGTAACAGGGTCAGTGCCAGCCTCTGACGTCAGGATAAGTGAGTTAGTGCTTAAAGGGTGTCGCACACAACGGGCGCTCAGTATTAGCTGAGCACGTGCACTCGGTCCCTGCATCAGGGACACGCAGGAACTGGGCCACAGCACTGGGCCTCAGTGTCCCCTTCTGTCCATGAGCACACAGAGGCAGCTGGGTCTGGCCTGCCCGGAGTCTCTATCGGCCGAGGGGCTGCTGTATGACTCCAACAAAAACTGTGGCCGCCCCTGATAACACCACATTGGGAAGCTTGCACCAGCCCCTCCTGCCCAGTGCCTCCTCCCACACGGGGCCACCCGGTGTTGCTCCAGGGACTTAGCAATGCGCCAGAGCTCCTCCTCCCCTCAGGGACAGTGGGGACTGGCCCTCTGGAGCCCCGGCTACTCACGGCAGAACCTGAGGAAGTCTGATTGCAGCTCCTTGCGGGCGTTCAGGAACATCCTCCCCTTCTCGGTGCCTACCACGAAGGCGCTCTCATCATGCACAGCGACACAGGCCACTTCTGCGTTCAGCTTGGAGAGCGCTGAGCACTGCAGGGGGAGCAGGGATGTGAGCCGGGGGAAGGACCCTCCACTCCGGACGCCCCCAGTGCCAGCTTTGGGGGGTGGGAGGTGAGCTCCCAGCTGCCCGAGATCCCACCAGCAGCTCCAGGGAGAGGTCACCGTGCCAACGTTCTGGGTCTTAGACTGCAGTGGGAATGAACGAACGACACCCATAGAGCTTGGCCAAGGTCAGGGGAAGAAAACAAGGTTACAGGGGCTGGAGGAGGACAAAGGCACACGTGGCCTGTGCCCCTTCCTCCTCCCAGGCCCTCCTTGCTCTGGGGTGAGCTTCCTGCCTCAGGCCTGGCCCCAGCCTCAGGGGATGAGCCTGTCCTGGGCTCTCTCCAAGTCCTGGATGAGGAGGTGGGATGGGTCCCAGGAGAACCAAGGCTCAGACAGATCTAGGCTTCAATCCTGCTGGTCATGCCCTTCTCTGGGCCCCAGTTTCCAAA
This sequence comes from Platanista minor, assembly GCA_004363435.1. Lineage (NCBI taxonomy): Eukaryota > Metazoa > Chordata > Mammalia > Artiodactyla > Platanistidae > Platanista > Platanista minor. The sequence continues at coordinate 4,507 of RJWK010050877.1, read as the reverse complement.
TCTGTAGAATATGGACAAGCAGCCCAACTCTCAGAGCTGTAATGGGCTTGTTGTGGGGATTCAATGGGGCCTGGTTGGTGGGAAAAAAGTCTCTAAACAGGGGCATCCCGTGTGGGTATGAGGCAAAGAGGTTCTTTTTGCAGCCCCAGAGTTGAGATTGGCAGGCCTACTGCACAGGAAGCCCTAACACAGGTGGCCCTGCGACCAAGACCACCAGCATCTCAGGCCTACTTCACTGGGAAAACCCTGCCTGCAAAGCTCATGGCATACAGTAGGTGCCTGATAAATGCTGGTTTTTATCTGAGTTAGCACTCTGCGGACAGTCGGGAAGTCTGGCTTTTAATCGCAGTTCCACTGCTGTGTGATCTAGGACAGGTTCTACAACCTCTCTGGGCCGTGATCATGCCTTTAGTGCCAGCTCCAGCTTGGAGTTGCTCCGTTGAGGAAGCTGGGGACATCTCAGGGCCAGCAGGACTGTCCCCCGAGAGCGCCTGGGGGCGGCGATGGTGTTCATTTCCGGCTCTCTAAGATGAAAACCAAACCCCACTGCTCCCTTGCCCTGTGGCAACACTGTATATATAACAAAGACGACAAACAGATTCAGCCGTTTCCAAGGAGTGGCCAGCAGAGCTGGAGGAGAGCCTTCCCTGCGCTACATGGTCACTTCTCAGCTGAAGAAGATGAGGCCACAGCAGGGCGTAGACTCACCCAAAGGCACAGAGAATGGGGGTCGGGAGGAAATGCCTGGAAAAGGGTCTGAGACTGGGCGGGAGGAGGTGATGAACGGACAGCACTTTGGCCCCAATCCTCCTGCAGACTGCCTGAGAACCTGGCCCCAGGCCTGCTGGGTGCTGGCGTTAAGTCACTGCCAAGTAAGTGCCGCTGTCACCCATGAGGTCCCTTAGGAAACCTGTAAAGGCCTTGTCGCAGGGCGGGGGGAGCCTGTCTTGTTCATGCCACCAGGACAGCTACAGGGTCACTGGCTCCTCCAAGGAGCCTCTGAAACACCCTCTAGACCAGCAGCGGACCCTGGAATTTCTGCAATGATGAAAATGTTCTATTTCTACACTGTCTGATACCACAGCCACTAGCCACATGTGGCCACTGAACTCTTGAAACGAAGTTAGTGTGATGGAGTAACTGAATTGTTTAATTTCCACAAATTACAATTTAAATATCAACTGTCACATGTGGCTAGTGGCTGTGGCATTGGCCATCGCTGCCTGTGTCAACTGTACCTCCACCACCACACCAAGCTGACACTGCTACCGGCACAGGGCTGAGCTCCTGGGGCCCCCCTCCTCATGAAGGCCACTCTGTACAGGGGAGGGGTCAAACCCGGCTGGCCTTCCCAGGGGTGTCTACCACCTCTGCCCCAAATACCACCTAAGCAGCCCTTGAGCTGCCTGCAGCTGGAATAGCCTGGAGGGAGGCCCTTTGTCCTTGGGAAACTGTAGACTTTGCCCCTGGGAGCCCACTTTAAAAACTGATCATGCTGTGTGACATCAGGCAAAGTACTGCCCTCTCTGAAGTTCAACTTCACTGAACCAAAATGCAGGGGTTGCAGCTAACGGATGCCAGACAGATTTTTTTTTTTTTTTTTTTAAAGACACCTGCCTACCCTCTATCACAGAACTTGCCCCAGGAAAAGTCTACAGGAAAATGACACTATTATTTTCTCTCTTCCTCTTTTTTTTTTTTTCCTTTGGCTGAGCCATGCGGCTTGTGGGATCTTAGTTTCCCTACTGGGGATCAAACCCGGGCCCTTGGTAGTGAAAGCTCTGAGTCCTAACCGCTGGACCGCCAGGGAATTCCCTATTATTTTCTCATTTGGGATAAACGGCTATAGGTTTAGGTATGGAGGCAAGGGTGTCAGAGGGGTGATGCAGTTACAGCCCTGGCTTTAACAGCGGGGGTGACAGCTTTCTAATGAATCACTGTGACACATTACCCTCCAGGTGACCTGCTGGGAGGGAGACTTGTGACCATCCCAGGGATGAGACTTCAACAGTAAGAGGTGACGAAACGAAGACGGGGGGAGGGGGCGAGGGGGCGAGGGCTGGAGTTCCACACACTTGACCTCACTTAAGCCTCCCACCCCCCGCGTCAGCAGACAGGCCTTGTAGCAGATGGGGACACTGAGGTTCAGGTCGGCGAGGGCTCCTGTGAGCAGCAGAGGTTACAAAGGCTGGCTGCCCCACTCCTCCAGGGGCGGGCAGGGGCACTCACCATGGAATCTAAGGCAGACACGAGGCTGGTGATGATCTCGTCTTTGCGGGCGATGGCGGAGTTCCAACGGTCAGGCCCACAGCCGTTTGTGGGGACGTCGCAGCGCTTTCCCAGCAAGGCCATGGTCGCCTGGATGGAGGAAGGGAGGAGGCGGGGGTGGCCGTGGGCCATAGCGCGTGGCACACGTGGTGGCTGCCCCCACCACTTACCCGCCAGGCCCCCGGGATCCCCAAGGTCACCTCTACTTCCCCTAAGGGTCTTATGTGCATGATGGGCTTTGAGCTTTGACCGGCCTGGACACACAGCGGCCTGCACATGGCCTGTACAGGTGTGGGAACAGACAGCAGGATAACGGAGGAGGGTGCCTCAGGGCATGTCTCCCCAAGTCTGCACCCTCAGAGCCAAACCCACAAGCAGTCTGCCTGGCAGGCCCTAAATGCCAACTCTCCCCACGCACACCCCTCTGGCCATGGCCCTCCCTTGCTCACACACCCTCCATAGCTCCCTACTGCCCACATTAGCTCTTGACTCCTTAGCTTGGTATTCAAGGTTCTAGACTCTTGTCCCTTGCCTCAACTCCTCCTTACACTCCATGCTCTAGGCACGCCAAGTGTCACCATCCTCCAAACATACGGACATCCTTCACGGCTCCTCAGCTCTCACCAGTTCTGTTCTCCCTGAGTGCTCTCCCTGGCCCCTTCGGCATCTACTGACTGCCCCCTTAGCTTTTTTTTTTTTTTTTTTTTGCGGTACGCGGGCCTCTCACTGCTGTGGCCTCTCCCGTTGCGGAGCACAGGCTCCGGACGCGCAGGCTCAGCGGCCATGGCTCACGGGCCCAGCCGCTCCGCGGCATGTGGGATCTTCCCGGACCAGGGCACGAACCCGTGTCCCCTGCATCGGCAGGCGGATGCTCAACCACTGCGCCACCAGGGAAGCCCCTGCCCCCTTAGCTTTTAACTGTCACCTCTGCTGAGAAGGTGCCCCGGATTGCCCCACCTCCTGCCCCTTCCTGCCCAGGCTGGTCAGGTGTCCCTGGCCTCCCACCTGTCCCCGAGCCCCCCCATCACAGCTGTGTATCAAGTCACATGTTCCCCAGGGGAAGGCCGCCACCCCAAGGCTGTGGAGCTTCGGTCTACTTCCTGGCTTCCAGGACTGAATCTCAGAGGTGCAGAGAGATACCACGGGGCAGAGGCCCCTTCACCTCAGATGAGGTTTCCCCAACACAGGACGTTGTCCCTCATCATGAGGTTCCCGGAGGACAGAGCTGTATCCTCCCCCCTTGCTGAGGCGCCCTCAGATCAGGGCATCATATCGGGGCTACACCAGACAGGGAACAAGTCTGCTGGCCCTGTATTACCCAGCCGGGCCTGGGCCCCACTAGATACAAAGGTCAGCCTCCCTTGGTCCCCGATCCATCCTGCCCCTCCCTTTCCTGACCCCAGGAATCAGGTCCAGGGGGCCCACCCACAGGATGCCCCAGTGCCAGCTTCTTCCTATGGGGCAGCTGTCCCCTCGCCAAGCCAAGCAAAGGAGAGGGGAGAGGCAGGAACGCTCAGTCTCCCTCCCCGGGCTCAGACCTTCTAGTGCTCTGTGCAAGGGCCCCAGGTGGCCAGTTCAGGGGCGGGATCAGGGAACAGAGCTGCAGGCAACAGAGGGAGCCTGTGAGTCCTGCCCTCTCTGCTTCTTGGGGGTAAAAAGGAGTCTGTGCATGCAACTGGGGTTGGGGGTCGGAGGGCCTGGGTAGGTGATGGCCGGGCCTGGCACCTAATATAGTGCCAAGTCCATAGTGTCTTCTGCCACCACAGCTGCCCCCTGGACTGTAAGCTCTATGAGGGCAGGGACTGGTCTGCCAATCACTGCTGCACCCCCAGTGTCCAGCTCAGTGTAGTCCAAACCACAGACTGCAGCCTTTTAGTGGGTTGTCAAATCGATGACACGGAACAGCAATCAGAGCACGTCACACATAACAAGGTGAGATGCATCCAATGACAGAGATGGAAACATTCAAAGGCATTAGGGATGCACCAGAGCTCGGCTCTGGACTCCGTCCTGGCCCAAGTTGGCTACTTGGCTGTAGATAGATAAATACCGATTTAATAACAGGCCAGGGACTTCCCTGGTGGCGCAGTGGTTAAGAATCTGCCTGCCAATGCAGGGGACACGAGTTCGAGCCCTGGTCTGGGAAGATCCCCCATGCCGTGGAGCAACTAAGCCCGTGCGCCACAACTACTGAGCCCGTGTGCTGCAACTACTGAAGCCTGCGTGCCTAGAGCCCGTG
>RJWK010050876.1:0-16131 GCA_004363435.1 Platanista minor | reverse complement strand
ATCCAAGGCACCATGAGAATTCCAGCAAATTAGATTTTGGCCTGGAAGTCAAGGCGCTGCTGGAGTGATTCTGTCACACACTTGGGCAAATCGTTTAGCCTCTCTGAGCCCCTGTTTCTTTTTCTGAGAATTGGCCATCATAATGCCTAGCTTGCTGGGCTGTTGCAAGAATTAAATAAATGAACATATGTAAAGAACCAGCATATGGCCTGGAACGGGCATTGGTGATGTTTCCAGCACTGGAACATACCACCTTTATCTAGCCAACTAAACAGAAACTCGAGATCAGGTCCAAATTTAAGCTAACAATTACAGACTCATAAAGTTTTTAACTCAGTAGATCACATTCATTTGTCTAAAGGTCATTAGCCTTTAAGAGGGGACAAGAAACACATGGACACCTGAGATCCCCAGGGAAGTCAGCATTCTCTTCTTAGCCTTTCAATATTGTTAACAGTCCTGGGAAAATACAGGAGGCAGAGCTTTAAAAGGAAGATATCTGATTGGATGCAAGTCTCAAATATAACAAGATGCTTAAAATTGACTTAACAAAGAGTATTTTTTATATTGTGAAGTGATCATCATACTCTTTCAATTTGAACATTATTGTGAACATATGAGACTGCTGTACACAGGTCATAAAAATGTCAAAAGAGTGAATCGATTTATCATGAAATATTACCTTGGGAGAAAGCATTTCTAAAGAGGTAACCCCCTTCCCATTAATGTGAGTGATTAAGCACTCAGCATGAAAGTCATAGCTGTGAGAAGACCATGACCTCCCTCATGGTTTCTTACTCTACCAAGCTTACCAAAGAAGCTTTAAGGTGTCTTGTCAGAGGGACAAGGTAGAGCAAGACAGTGATTCTGCCCCAGGTGACTCTGGGCTAGTGGACAGAGCACAGATGCCCAGAGGCAAGTCATTTAAGGCTCAGTTTTGCAGGTGGAAAAATGGAGCTATTTCTTGCTCTGCCTGTCTCCCGATCACATCTTATTGGAGGAGAGAGATCCTACACTGGGGCCTCAGAATCTGCTCTCCCTGTGTGGTTCCCAGGAGGGGACACAGATTGGTGTCCCAGGACACCATGGCTACTGCCCTCCACCATACAGTGGAGGGGAGTGGGCCCTGGATTCAGAGTCAGAGAGCTAGGGCTCTATTCTAGGTCTGCAGCCGGGAAGCTGCTAGCCTTGGGCAGGTCTTTAAGTCCCAGATCTGCCATCTGTATCATGGTATTACATGAAAAATAAAATTAAAAGAAAGTCAGAGGGCTTCCCTGGTGGCGCAGTGGTTGAGAGTCCACCTACCCATGCAGGGGACACGGGTTCGTGCCCTGGGCCGGGAGGATCTCACTTGCCGCGGAGCGGCTGGGCCCGTGAGCCATGGCCGCTGAGCCTGCGCGTCTGGAGCCTGTGCTCCGCAACGGGAGAGGCCACAACAGTGAGAGGCCCGCGTACCAAAAAAAAAAAAAAAAAAGAAAGTCAGAGGAAGAAGAAGTACAGAGAGATGGAGAGAGAAAGAGATGGAGAGATAGATAACAGCCTGGCCCTTACCTCAGGTATGTGCTGCATCACAGTACGTGCTCTGGGAAGAGGCTGATTTTCTCGTGCTCTCCCAGTTGAACTTCTTCCCCTCCATGGCTGTTGCCAGGCTGGTGAACCCAGTTTCACCCACATGCAGCATCACCTGGGGCTTTGTCCACATTAAGCCCCGTGATAACTAACAGGTGTCTGCATCCCTGTCTCTACCTGGCCGTGGAGGTGAGCATGTGCACCATTTTACCCAGAACTGTGCCAGAAGGCAACTAAGGATGAAGTCTCCATCACCTCCTGATTAGCTGTTGTCACCGTAGTGTAGAATTCACGGAGATGACATGGCGGCCAGACAGGGCAGGTGTAGGGCCAGGCAGCTGCTGGGATTTAGACCTGGGCACAGTGATGATGAGCAGGTCCAACAAGTGGTATGCAATTAGCCCAGGGGCAAAGTTTGTGTCTGAGATTAAAATCAGTCACCAGTCGAGGCTAGGGTTCAAGAAGAAGCTGAGTGTCCCTCGAAACAGATGGGCCCGGAAATGAGGAGTCGTATGCACAGATACCTCAAAGGTCTGTCAAGCCGGAACTGGTTTTAAGGAGTCTGTCTTGGGGGACAGGGATAGTCACTGAGCTTGTGTTTAGAGGCGCAGATCCAGGTATTCCTGGGAGCCTGAGGGACAGGTAAGGTTACCGGAGTGATAACTAGAATGAGATCAAGCCGAATCCCTGTACCAGGAAAGAGCCTGCCTGGAAAAACTCCAGCACTGCGAGCTTTGAGCTGGGAGCTGGGAGTATGTGGTGACCAGCACAGACACTTGTCACCCCTTGGGGCAAGAGAACAAGAATGAATCCAGGCATAAGGTGGGAGGGTTGCCAAGTCAGCCTGACATGGAGGCAGATTTTGTATTCAGCAAAGAAAATTTAGGAAGGGGTTGGGGTAAGCTGAGGCTGCTTAAGCAATGATGGGTCTGTAAACCTGGGTGGGGAAAGGTGGGTCCAGCCATGGTGGAATGGCAGAGGAAAGAGATAGTGGGGTCGTATTGCCTAGCACCCTTCCTGTAGCAGATACCTCTCATGCGCCGCTTCAGATCCTCTTGGCTTTGCCTGTCTTTGGGACCACTGACCACTTTGTTCTGCTCCAGCTCCTGTTGCGGTGACCAGCTCTCTGCAGGTTCCCCAATGGACTGCACAGCACCTTGCATCTTGCCCACGTTACGTACCTCTCACCTCATGGCTGGGTGTCTCTCTATTGATGCTGAGATATCAAACTCTGTCGGATTCACTCTGATGCCCATGCAAGCTCAACATGGAAGTGCAGGGAGGTCAAGACCCAGTGTTGGAACTTTTGAGCAATAGGAGACAGGAGCCTGCAGATAAATTATTACCTGATCTTCCCTTCACTCAGACTCTATCGAGACCCAGTATTCCCTGTAGCCTCCCAGAAGCGCGCAGGCAAGCAGTCAGTCACGTGGACCCCACATAGGGGCTAGTTCGCCTACTGCCTCTGCCTCCTTCCTTACCCTGCACTCTCGCTTCCCTGGCATTGAACTCCCTGAGAAAGTAGGAGCAGATAAGCCTTAGCCTCAGGCTCTGCTTCATGGAGAAACTCTCCTTCCTGCTACCATTTTCATTTCTTAGCATTGGATATAAGGTGAATTCATCCAGGAAAGAGAAGGAATTTGCTACAGGAAGGACCTCATTTATACATGATACAGTGTCGCCCCTGATGTGGTTCTGCAATCCAGACTCAGATCTTCATTTTAGTGAAGCCCCAGGGTGTGAAAGTTTGCCCCAAATGGACCCTCATCTGTAGTTGAGGTTTTTCAGTCTCTTTTTTTGAACCCCCGGAGCAGCTTTTCCTTTCTCTCAGCCGGGGAAACTCTTTCCTGTTGTCCTCTGTCCTTGGGGGTTCTTGGTTCATTTTTCGAACAGTTTTTCTCGAGTGCCTCCTGGGCATCCCCCCGCTTTGGTTCACATAAGAGAACCTGGTCACTTATTCATATGTCACTTATTCCTATGAATACCCAGCCAGCTCATTTTAGCCATTTGTCTTTTTTTTTTAATAAATTTATTTATTTTACTTATTTATTATTTTTGGCTGCATTGTGTCTTCGTTGCTGTGCATGGGTTTTCTCTAGTTGCGGTGAGCAAGGGCTACTCTTCGTTGCGGTGTGCGGGCTTCTCATTGCGGTGGCTTCTCTTGTTGCGGAGCACGGGCTCTAGGCAAGCGGGCTTCAGTAGTTGTGGCTCTAGAGCGCAGGCTCAGTAGTTGTGGCACACGGGCTTAGCTGCCCCACGGCATGTGGGATCTTCCTGGACCAGGTCTGGAACCCGTGTCCCCTGCATTGGCAGGCGGGTTCTTAACTGCTGCGCCACCAGGGAAGCCCTAGCCATTTGTCTTATCCCTCTCCCACTGAACACCCTTCGGTCACCTGATATGGAAGTTTTCCCTTTCATGACTGCCCAAGCCAGTCGAAGCTTTTAAGAACAGTCATAAGACATTCACTGTTCTCAGTTGAGACTCCTCCCCATCAGTAAGCTATGAAGGCTCATTTTTTTACTGTCTGTTAAGACTCCAAGATCCTTCAAAGAGAACTATCATGATGAAAATCATGTTCTAGTATCTTTCGCTATGGCACTAACAACATATTAGGCCGCTGAGGCATAAAATCATTACAATTAAAGATGCTTCTCACTAATATCCTTCAGTTCTTCCTCATCTTAATTTTATGCCAGCTCAGCATCGTTACTCTACTGATATGCCCAACATCCTTGTAATTGTCTTTAGCAAGTTTAGCTATCAAGTTCTCAAAATTAAACAAAAAAGTGTTTTTTGCTCCAAGTCATATGTGGGGGAAACAGTGTGTACCTTCCACAGGAAACTTAATTTCATCTTGGTAGGAATGGTCCTGCCCCAAATTCTCGTGGCCTCTTTCCCCAACCCTCATTGCACGCCCATTTCAGATTCCTGAGCATCTCAGCTTCCTGCTTCCTGTTGAGGGTGGACTTGCAGCCACACTGACTTCTGCCCCGGGGCTGGGCAGGTGGATGGCTCCATACCAGCCTCCACCCTGCTGTGTTCTCTGTTGCTTTCCTCCAGCCTCGCTTCTGTGTTCAGCCTTCAGAGCCCAGTGAACGACAGATCACAGTGAGAACCAGGAGGGCTGGCAACCTCTTCTCCACAAACTGTAGACGGCATGGGTGCTAAGTGAGCAACAGAGCCTCCCTCAGTCACTGCCACAGCCTCCTCACTGTAACACTTTAAAAAAAAAAAAAAGCTTTCTTTTTTAGAGTAGTTTTAGGTTTATAGACAATTGAGCAGAAAGTAGAGTTCCCATACACCCCCTAACCCCACACATGCACAGCCGCCTCTACTATCAGCTCTCTCCCACCAGAGTGTACATTTGTTGCAATCATGAACCTAACTGACACATCATTATCACCCAAAGTCCATAGTTTCAATAACAGTTCACACTTGGTGCTGTACATTCTATGGGTTTTGATGAATTTATACTGACATGTAGCCACCATTATAGTATGATACAGAATAGTTTTACTGCCCTAAATATCCTCTGTGCTCCACCTATTCAACCCTCCCTCCTGCTAGTCCCTGTCAGCCACTGATCTCTTTACTGTGTCCACAGTTTTGCCTTTTCCAGAATGTCCCATGGTTGAAATCATACACCCTGTAACCTTTTCAGATTGGCTTCTTTCACTTAGTAGTGTGAGATTAAGATTCCTGTCTTTTCATGGCTTGATGGCTTATTACTTTTTAGTGCTGCATAGTATTCCAGTCTGGATATACTACCATTTATCCATTCACCTACTGAAGGACATCTTGGTTTCTTCCAAGTTCGGGCAATTATGAATAAAGCTGCTGTTAACATCCATGTGCAGATTTTTGTGTGGACATAAGTTTTCAACTAATTTGAGGTAAATACCAAGAAGCATAATGGTTGGATTATGTGACAAGAATATGTTAGTTTTGTCAGAAGCTGCCAAACTGTCTTCCCAAATAGCTGAATTTTCCATTCCCACTAGCAATGAATGAGAGTTCCTGTTGCTCCACATCCTCATCAGCATTTGGTGTTGTCAGTGTTTTGGATTTTCATCAATCTAGTAGGTGTGGAATGGTATGCATTGCAGCACTTTGAAGCCAATATTTCCTACCACTTAAGAGCATCGTGGATAGATTCTAAGATTTTTTGTTCACTTTCAGTTATGAAACCAGTCATATCCAGTTTACAACTTCATTCTCCTATCAGATGCAAATCTTCCCCTCTGGCATCACTGGTTGGACGTCTCCCTTTTCATCTTCTGTCTCTAGTTCCCATAAGGTTAGGAGCTGGGAGGAGGGCCTGAGGATAAACCGCAAACATCTCTTTATTCTCAGCTGTGATCTTCTTTTTCATTACTGTTCCTCTGCAGGTACAGACAGGAAGGCTCAAACAGTGTTCACTCATTCATGAGAATCTCACACACCTCTGTCCTTCCACACGATGGGAGAGCAGGCTCTTCTGCCACCCGTGGTCAGTTCCCCCATCTTTCTCCATCCTCTTCCCTTTTCCTTCGCAAGGCACACCGTCTACCGCCTACACAGGAGTCCAAATGCAAAGTCAGGTCCCAGTCTCCCCTTCTTAAGGCACCCCAGTCTTCATGAGGAATTCTCTTGAAGTCTTCTACTGGATTTCAGGTTGAGGATGGGCTGGTGCAGAGAGAAGGAGAAGGGAAGGAAATGACCTCTGTTCAGGAACATTCCACCAGTGGCTCCCAGACCAGCGGCCTCATTACCCTTGCTCACTCCCCTCCCCAGTTCTCTCCCCACACAGACTGAGAGATGGGGAGGATCTAGGCTGGGGGTGGTTACTGAAGGGCTTTTTCTACTATGGAGCAGGAGTCTGGTCCAGCTTTCAGATGCTGGACGCTGACTGATATAGAGACTTTTCTCTAGAATATGGGGTACCCAGAGCTCCTTCTCCTTCAGCTAAAGGCTGGAATTTTTAAATCAGGGGACATCTGGGATAGCCCCACTGAATATCTCAATACAGGACATCACAGCTGCCCTCATCCAAGCAGTCAAGCAGTTAATGACCTATTGGTATTCACGTCAAAAAGTTGACTATGTCAAACATGAGATGCTCATGCTAAGTCCAACCTCACCTTTACTTGACCTGCCCTTGGGGACGAGCAGGCAGGCTTTATTTGCCTGATGATCCTGCTTCCTCACTTGAAGATGACGTTTGGTTACACCTTAGCCTGCTTCCCTCCAGCTGAATAAACTCCTACCCCCGCCCCCCACCACCACCATTGCCCAGCTCCTATTTTTCCTGACCAGGACTGTGGGTGATATAAATGCAAAGCAAGCCTGGTCCTAACTTCTGGAGACCCCAAGAGGATAACTCTCAGAATGAGACCAGTTCTGATTGGCTGAGTTTTCATTAGCGGAGATCGTTGAGAGCCTGACCCGTGAGGCTTGCGGTTCACGGCTGGTGTGAGCCTCGGATGTGTGGGTGTGTGGGGCTTCCCAGACGCTACTAGTTGCCGTTGTCTCTCCAAGGTGTTCTACTTTATAAAGATCACTTTGGGTTCCTTTTCTGCTGAACCTAATTGTTCCCTCCAGCGGTAACTACTTTTCCCACTTTAAAATAATGGTGCAACTTTAGTGATTTAATTTAGAGAGGCGATGAAGCGACCATTAACGTGTTTAGCAAATGGATAAAAGCCTTTCACAAATTCCTCAAAAAATAAACATTCCTGTCTTCGAAACTTTTACTAAGTACAGCCCTTAAAGAACTAACCACCTGAGCATATACTTTATGTCACTTGACTGCTCCAGGATTCAGTTTTATTCAAATCTGGTTATGGTGATGGGCAAAGGTTAAAATATGACGCCAGGGCGAAGCGAGAGGTAATTCAGTGAGTCATTCCTATGGGGCAGAGGTGGCAGGCACCAAGACCAGGAAGGAGTTTCTGGGAGCAGGGTAAGGTTGTCTTCAAAGGATGCCCTCAACGTCAGGCCAGGCTAGGATAAGAGGGACTCGGGTCAGTTGCCCTCTGAGTTGGGACAGCACTTGGAGGGTAGAGCTAGAAGAGCTTGGAGGAGACTACTGCACCAGTCCGGGTACATGCACATGATGGTTTGGATTAAGCGGTAACAGTGGAAATGAGAAAGTGGGCACATGCAGGGCATGCTCTACAGGTCGAGCTGAAAGAACCTGATGACGGCTTGGTTATGGCAGATGAGGGAGAATCAGTGGTGATTCCTGGGTGTTTAGCTTTGAACAAAAATAGTGGTGGTCGGTGGGTATAGTGGTGCTATTTAGGGGGAAAGGGAAGACGGAGGGATGGACAGGGATTCAAAAGGGGGAAGAAACTTGAGGACATTTAACCTTTAGGTAAGCAGAAGCCACACCACCGTTGGAAAGGGGGACAGACTGTTTTAAAGTTCAGTGTTCTTAAACTGGGAATCATTTCTGCCGTTTCCTACAGAGTTCAGCTAATTCGCAGTAGCTTGTCTGTTCTGTACAAACCTTGGCCCTCTCTGGAGTGTTCTTGTCTTCATCTCTGAAGACAAACTCAGGGCTGAAGAGAATTATTATGCCAGGGTCTGTGCTCACAGAGTAGAAGGTAGTGCTTGAAGACCTTTATGTGTTTCATGCAAGCTATTTCCGTAAATGAAGTCGAGTAGATACTAACCAGTAAATATTGTACCCTAAAGGCCAGTGATCTGTACCTAAATGGATGATTTGGTATAAACAAAATATTATTGCCAGGGATAGTGACCTTGGGAGGGAATTTGCAGGAAACAAGAATGCCATAGGGTTTGACTAAGGGGTTGAGAGGCAGGAAGGAAGATACACAAAGAAAGGACACTAACAGGCCAGCATTAAGGACTCCAAGGCTATGAAATCTTTTCTCTTCTCCCCTGGGCTAACACAAGGGTGGCTTTCTTCCTCAAAGGAAACTCAAAGTGTTTTAGGAGTCAAAGGGTGACCTCAGCAGTGATATGATCGTGTAACCGTTGGAACATTGGGGGAATAATCAGGAAAAACAAGGTAATGTGGAGGGAGCCTCCTACTTCTCTGCTGACAGAGAGAAGTATGCTGGGACCATTAGCATATATCCTAAAGCTAAACACCAAGGGGGCTATAACTCATCATTCTGAGAACTCAGGAATGCATCTGTGCTACTTAAGGGACTAGAAGTAATAGGATCCCTCTCCTGCTCATTCCTCATTCCACTGAAAGAAAGGGTGGGGGACCCACACAGTCAGACTCACTTTGTTTCCTAAATCTATCACTTTGTACCAAAAAAAAAAGCATTGGTTATTGCTGCATGCAATGATGTCATTGCTGACTTGTCTGGATCAGGGAAGAAGGGATTTCCTCCTGAACAGGACTCAGAGAATGTGGCTGATAATTGCTTTAGCTGGCTTGCATGGCTGGTCATGCACCAGGTGGCTTTGGGGAAGTGGTACAAAATAAGGGGCAAAAGTCAAAGAGAAAGAGGCAAGACTTGTGGATTTGGGGTCTTGCATTGTCACCTCAGACCCTGATCCTGATTGTGGCCTTGGGTTTCTATGTCCTAGCTTCTCTACTTAGAAAATGGTAATGATGGTTAGGTCATAGATTATGTATTTGCTTTAAAACAATATTAAGTGGCTTGCCTTAAAATACTATCCAGACACAGCATACTATTTAGATATCGAACTTAAGACATACACATAGATACAGATACACAGCTGTAGACACACACACACACCCAGTGCAGCTGTGCCGTTACATAAAACCCCACCAGTGATGGCCCCAGTAACGTTGCACCCCCTGTCCTACCTGTCACCACCTTGCTACGGTCACTGCAGCCACACTGGTCCCCTTACGGTCCAAACACATCAAGATTGTTCCTACCTCAGGGCCTGTGCACCTGCTGACCGCAATGCCTGAGATGCCCTTTTTCCTGATGTTTGCATGTCTTGTTCTTCCACTTTATTCAGATCTCTGCTTAGATTTCACCTGCTTAGAAAGGCCTGTGCTGACCTACCCATCTAAAATATCGCTGCCCCTCTCACCTTTCCATCTTGTTACCTCCTTTTTCTCACAGTATTTCTCACCTCCTGGCATTATCAAGCACAGATATCTGTTTACTGATGTGTGGTCTGCACCTCTCACTAAAATGAGAGCTTCATGAGAACATGGAGAGGACGCACATCCACACCCCAGTGCCCACGACGTTGCTCAGCACCCAGCCCAGGTAGCTCAGTAAGTTTTTGCTGAATGAGTGAATGATACCAAAACAAATGATTGTCAACTCAGTGCTGAAAAAGATCAATCTTTACCCTGTGCAATGAGCGTTTGAGAATCCAAAACATGTTGTAACAGCTTTTTAAAATATCATCTGCTGAGATGGCAATGGATAGTCCTTTGAAGTTGGGGGTTTGGCTTTTAGCTGAACTTCTCCAGACTTTGGCTACTCCAAGCACTCTGCTCAGGATTTAAGGCTGTGGAGCTATGGTGGAGGGGAGAGTCACAGGGTAGCTGGTACAGGAGGCAGGGGTGATGCTGAGTGGAGGTTTGGGGGCTTCAGACCTCCTCTCGTGAATCTCTATCTGCCCCCTTTACGTCTCCAGCCATGGAGACTAAGCATTGGCGGTGCCGTCCAAGTCCAAGGCGTCTTCAGGACCGGCCTCTCCCACCTCCACGCGTTTGCACCCCCCCTACAGCCCTCAAGCCCCTCCCTTGGGGAGGTTCTGATGAGACCACACGGGGGCGTTGTAAGTGGGAATGGCTTCATCAAAGGAAGTCGGGATGGCCAACAGGACGCACCACAGGACAGGACGAGAAAAGGGACGGGAACCCCCAGGACAGGACGCCCAGCCTTTCCTCTCTGACTCCGCCCTCCCCGCTCACTCACCCTCTTCTCCTCCAGCATGTCACCTCAGCTCAGTAATCTTCAGCTTCCACGGCTTTTCTTGGTAACTGATCCCATATGTTCATTACTCTGTGTACAGCACACGTCTGTTTCCATTCCTTATTTACAGTTTAAATTAGAAACGGGTGTTGCTCTCTAAAGCAAATTGGCTACTGTCCGTCTTTTCCTTTTCCCCCCTGGCACCCATCCCGGCTCCAAGGGCTCTGTGCTGACAGCCCCGAGGAAGGCTGACGGGAAGCTGCCTTTGGGGCTTTAGCCCCTTCTTCTTCCGTATTTATTTTACAGTGTACTGTCTATCCACCAAGACCATGCTCCCGGGCAGCCAGATGCAACTGTTTTATTTGACAGATATCTGTTGGACCTCCAAGCACTGGCTAGTGCTTCCTTCATGAAGTTTGTAGTCAGAGGCAGAGGAAATGAGCAAGCATGTAACCACACAAATAAGCGCATCATTGCTACTGATTGGTGCTGCGAGGGGAAGGTAAGTAGTGCTACCTGAGAGTCTAACTTGCTTTTGGTGGCTAAGCATATGGTATGGAAGTTTATTCCTACTAGACAAGTAGAAGTTAACCAGGTAAAAATTGAGGAGCTGGGGCTTCCCTGGTGGCGCAGTGGTTGAGAGTCCGCCTGCCGATGCAGGGGACGCGGGTTCGTGCCCCGGTCTGGGAGGATCCCACATGCCGCGGGGCGGCTGGGCCCGGGAGCCATGGCCGCTGAGCCTGCGCGTCCGGAGCCCTCCGCAGCGGGAGAGGCCACAGCGGTGAGAGGCCCGCGTACCGCAAAAAAAAAAAAAAAAAATTGAGGAGCCGTATGTGTGAACCAGCGGTGAGAAAGCACTAAGGACATTTAAGACCCAGATGGATAGGTTACCACAAGGAAAGGGGGAAAGAGGAGACTGCGGAAGGAAGCACTGAGATCAACCAGGGTGCTATCAGCCATTCCAGTGACTTTTAATTTTATCCTAAAGGCAATGGGAAGTCATTGGAGAGTTTATAGCAGAAAAACAAAAGATTTGATACAATTAATTATTTTAAGACAATTGCTCTTGCCATTGTAAGGACAGTGGTTTGGCAAAAGGTGAGAAGGGAAATGATAGACCAGTTAGGAGGATGTCACAGTGGCCGAGGGGGGGAATCGACCCAACCGAGAGATCAAAATAAAGGTGGAAAGAAGTAAACAGAGTTGTCTTTTGAAGGATTTAGAGTCCCACCAGCCCTTGACTGCATGCTTCAGGACTTCTAGTAAGAGAGCAAAGTGACCCCTTCCCCCGCTTCGTGGTTAAGCCACTGTCTCTGTCCCATGAAGCTGACAGTGATCCCTAACTGGTGTGTCCTCTGCATCCCTGCATTGGCTCAGCTTGTGGTTCATTGCAGCTCAGTGGGATAGCATGTGTAAAGTGCTTGGTTGTGCCTGCAGTACGTGGTATCTAGGTGTTGAACATGAGCCACAAAGCTAAGCACACCCCAGCCATCGCAGCCTCTTTGGGGCAGTGTGGCCAACTCCTTCTTCTCAGGGAACTTCAGTGGGGAATCAGGACCTTGATTTTCTTTGACAGCTTTCTCTCCAGCTCTTTCCCAATAGCCTCCTTTCCTGTGACCCTCTGGACACGGTGGCAAATGTTCAGGCATCCTGATATCAACTTCTTAGTGGAAGGGGGCTGAAAGCATCACTAGATTAAGGAATGGGCCAAACTGTGCCAGTATCATGAGCCCCAGCAGTTGGTCACATTTTCACTATGGCATCAATTCCCCACCTTGCGTTATGGTTATAGAACAAGCTCCCAAGGGCAAGGACTTAACCTCATCCAACATTGTTTCCCCACAGTGCACGTAGCACTAAATGCAAATGGGTTGAAATGTACTAACATAAAGCCACGTGGATTGGGTGTTACCACGTAAGCCATATTTTATCTCAGCTACCTCACTTGAGCCTCACAGATAATGACACGGTCTTCATTCTATACGTGAAAAATCTATGGCTTAGAGGGAGGTAATGACATTGCCAAAGTCACATGGAGAGTCTGGTAAGCACCAGAGTAGACCCCCGGGCTTCTGATGCAGGACACCATGTTGGGCAAAAGGAGGGAGCATCTACATGGACCGCAGTGGGAAAAGGGCCCCTCAGGACTGTGCAGGATCCTGGTCCAGGCTTGTTGCTGTTATCCCAAGGCGATTGCCTGAATATTTCTTTCTGCTTAGTTCTGGCCATTGGGCTGTTTACCAACGTTTCTAGGACTTAGCCTGTTGAGGAAGGATATAGGCTTGATTTAGGCTTATAAGGTTTTATTCCTATTTATATACAATGAAAGACACTAAGATATGAAGTAATTTATTTACACTCACTTAGTAAGTGGCCGAGCTAGAATAGGAAACCAGGTCTGTTGACTCCGATACCCTTTTACTTTCTGCCACCAGTGCGTCTCAGATAGGAATCTGGGTAGACTTTGGACACAAGTTGGTGTGTCCAAACCAGAGACTCATGAAGCCACAAAATCAACATGGCCCAAGTTTCTAAAGCATCACTTTTAATAAGTGATTTGGGGAAAAATCATGACTTTTCATATCGCACTGTGGAATCAAATGCCACAATTATATCACATGTTAAAGATGAAATACAAGACTTTAAAGGAATTCCACGCCTGCCATAAGCACCTTGGTCTAGGCCTATATATAGACATGGTCCCAATTCCTCCCCACTCCCCTGGTCTTTTACTTCTTTCTGCAGTTGTGGGTGCTTTGGTGGAATGGTTTGAGAGGCCTCCAGCACCAGCACACTGGTTTCCCATAACACTGAGCAGCCACTGTTATTAACTCTTTTCTGTCCACCCTGCAGAGGAAAGCTGCTGGTCAGAAACTGAGTTCCAGTTTCACAATCACAAAATAACTGCCTCACAATATGTGCACTCTCTATGGGTATATTTTATCTGTAATTATGTCTGGAGAGGTATGAAAAAAGGAGTTTTAAGTGTAAGTGATGTCTTTAGCACACAACATCTCACACAGCGTAAGAGCTCCGTAATTGAGAGTTACTTGTATTACATGATTTCTTAGCTCTCACAATCATCATAAGAAATCACAGTGTCTTTTATAACCAAGGTCACAATCTCTATGCATTCCATGTATCACAGACGTAACAGAAGGACCGTAATGATGCCAGGTAGGCATTCAGAACTCCCTGGAGAAAGCAACTTTCCCATTAATGTTACACTCACAAGGACACAGGCATCAGTTTCTGTATCAGAATGAACTGGGAAGAAAGACAACTTATCCATTTTTAACTGGCTCTGGCGTATTAAGTTCTCATCTCAGGTTAATGGTGGAATTACATTCTGGCAGGTCCTCAGTGTTAACTAACAAGCTAGGGTTAATGGTGGCGCAGATATGTGCTGTCCCACCAGAAACCCGATCTGTCCACGTACTAGACATGATGCCTTGAGAGCAGCAAGAATCAAGGTAATTACAGCTGGTATGGAGAGTGCTGTTTCTAGTACAGAGAAGCTTTTTCCCCCTACTCTGTTGGCAAATCACTGATTTCTTCCTTTACTTAAAGCTAGCTGGAATACCAGCCTTTCTGAGTTATTTCCATAGAAACAATTTCACATTGGAATTTTGGTACTAAACCAACATAATGCGATCACCTTAACATAGACAGTGACATGAATCTATACAGCTCCTGCTTTCCTGGTTGTCTTTGCTCATCACGTGTCAGTCTCTGTTGGCTTTTCACTATAAAAGGATGTGATGCTTTGGTCTCAAGTACTAAAGAGTCAGATGATCTCCCGTGTTAAAAACCATAATGCTCAAGAGGCCATAAAAAGCTCAGTAATACTGAACATTAAAATAATGACAGCTTGATGAGATGTGGATCGTTGGAATGTACAAGTTCCCATTGCTGAGTGATGTAGCAGTACAGTGACCACACAGCAGCCTGCGTGCTGTCTTCGTTCTTTCCAAAGGCTTCCTCCTCCCATTGAGCCACATGGGAAACTCTCCATTAAAATGGATAAGACTTAGTGGGGCAAGGAGGGGGGAGGTAGTCAGAGGAAGGGGGTTGTTGTCACTGTTTAATTTCACTGTATTGTTAAAATGAAGAATCCTTGTTTCTAGATCTCAATGTGATTCTTAAACATGGGTGTGATTGCAGTTTTAAGCTGTACTGAGAGAAGACTTTTTGCTCCTGATTAGAGCAAATGTGAAATAAGGTGAAACTATAATCAATTCTAAGACTGGGGCTCTTGGCTCCTGAAAGTATATATAGTGCACAAGCAGGGGACAGTAGGGCCCACGAGGGATGTCACTTGAGGTGACATGGAGTCCAGGAAGCCCTTCTGCCTTTATCTGTACATGACCGGGGAGTTCCAGGGTCTGCTCCCTCTCCCTCAGCTAACCCCAGGGCAGTTGGGGTGGAGTGGGGGGACAGGGTGAGGACTAAGATTGCCCTAAGGTTTACCATGGAAATAAGCTGAAGCTGGGTGCTGCTGTGGAACAACAGCACCTGCTAAGCTCTGGAATCAGTTGATAACAGGGAAACTGTCAAGAGTAACTCAAGAAGGGAAAAGAGCAGTGGCATTGAGCCTTAACTTGGGGCCATAAAAATGCTGAGAGAGGACTACAGATCTGCATTATGAACCCAGAATTGCACAGCTCCTAGTATTTGAAGCTGTTCTTGCCCCTCCTTGGAGTGTGCTAGAATCAGAAGGGGAAGCATTGACAAGGAGAGTGTTGTGGCCTGAATGTTTGTGTTCCCCCAAAACTCAGATCTAACCCTAACCCCCCAGTGTGGCTGCATTTAAAAATGGGGTCTCTGAGGAAGTAATTAAGGTTAAATGAGGTCATAGGGTGGAGCCCCCATCCAATAGGATTAGTGTCCTTTTAAAAGGAGACATCAGAAGTTCACGCACTCTCTGCACACACACAAGCTACACACAGTCACCTGTAAGCCAGGAAGAGAGCTCTCACCAGAAACTGAACTGTCTGGAACCTTGATCTTGGATTTCTAGCCACTAGAACTGTGAGAAAATAAATGTCTCGTTTTAGCCACCCAGTCTATGATATTTTGTTATGGCAGACTGAGCAAACGAATGCAGAGCGCCTTTCCTAGCCCTGAGTCTGACTCCGTGTCAGACTTGAGGCAGAATGCATTTGGTTTGGAGATATGGGTCCTGGTGTAGACGCTACCATGTCTAAGCTGTGTGGTCTTGGGTAGGTCACATTGTCTCTGGGCCTGGGGATTCCTCATCTCTTAAACTGAGATAAAAGAACATGCCTGACTTACCCCAGAGGATTACTGGAGAATCAAATACTTAGCATAACAACAGCAGCTAATATATTTTACACTTTTATTATGTACCAGGTGTTATTCTAAGAGCTTTATTACATATAGTAAAATTCACCTTTTTTAGTGTACTGTTCTGAGTTTTGGCAAACACAGTCATTTAACTGCCACCACAGTCAAGACTTAGAACATTGTCATCACCTCCCCCCAAATTCCCTCATGCCTCTGTAAGACAAGCCCCCACCCCCAATTCCCAGGCCCTGACAGCCATACATTTTCTAGACCTATAGTTTGCCTTCTCAAGAATGTCATACAGGGCTTCCCTGGTGGCGCAGGGGTTGAGAGTCCGCCTGCCGATGCAGGGGACGCGGGTTCGTGCCCCGGTCCGGGAAGATCCCA
>RJWK010050875.1:0-16130 GCA_004363435.1 Platanista minor | reverse complement strand
TTAAGTCCTTCAAGGTAGGACAATGCTTCATTTATCTCTGTAACCACTACCTGCATACTAACATATGCTAGTCATTTAATAAATGTTTTGGGTTTAAAAAAAAAAATTGAGAATAAACTGGCGTAGTTCCTAGTAATTAAGCAGTATGTACACATCCAATAAAAGCTAAGTATGTAAATAAGTCATAATGAATTTTATTTAAGAAACATTAAATATATATAAATTGAAATTTTACATTGATCAAAAGCATGCCATATGCTTTGGTGGTGTTCGGCTTTGTTCCCTTTAATAGAAAAATGACAAGTAAACTTCGTATGTTCCAAAAGATTGGGAATCCACGAATTTCCTGTCAGATGTTTAGAAGAAAAACATATTTATATAGGCCTTTTTTAAACTCAGTATACACCTTAATTTTATTTAAGGTATATATGTGTATATATGTTACATATAACTTTTCAGTTTATATTTAACAGTTATGTTTCAGAATAGACTCAACAAACATATACTGAATTCTGATTTGATTCAAATCTTTTAACTCTCTATTTTTATATTTTTAATTATTATCACATAAAAAAATAGTTTGTCCCTATTTTGTACATAAGAGGCTTAGATGTATTTCTAAGATTAAATAGCTGGTAAGATTTGGAACTAGAGCCTAATTATATCTGATTCTATATCCCACAGTCTTTCTACTTCCAAAGATTTGCTAGCATGGTGGTAAATATTTCACAGCTAGCTGTGGGTGGTAGGGTCTGATTTATTGCATACACTGATTTTCATGGCACAAATACTCTTGTATTGACTGATTTCAAGCTACCAGCACCATTTCAATGAAGATGGAGTTTAAAAGAAAATTTAAGTCTTGGGTGTAGTAAAAACCACTGCCAGCACACCACTGGAAAAAATAAAAGATTCTATTATGGACAGTTATAATATCAGGACAAAGTCATAGAGAAGAGCTCGATTGTTCAAGCCATTAATGCTGAGTCAAGACAGAAAGAGATGGCATTAGGAGTTTAAAAAATCAAGAATCAGTGGACAGACAAGGTGAAATCAAGAATTTCCACTGGTTGGTTAGATACCAGGAAGAGAGCAAGAGATTACAAATGAGATTTACAAATTCTTTGTATCTTCAGCACATGTTTTTCCATGTCTCATTATGAGATCTTCAAATATATGAATTATATCCTTCAAATACTATCATTTTTAATTACAAAAAATTGGAAACAACTCAAATGCCTATCAATAGTGGGAGTATAAATAAATGGTAAAATAGTCATATAATGGAATACTGTGCAGCAGTGAAAAGAATGAACTACTTCCCAAGTTAGCATGGATGAACCTCAATAATATTAATATGGGCTGATAACAAAATGGTCACAAAAAATACAAACAGATAGATTCCATTTAAATATATTTAAAAAGACAGGCAAAATTAATCAATATACTATTTAGCAATGCTGTTACAAAAAGTCAAAGAAATGATTAACAATAAATTCTGAGTAGTGACTTTCTGTAAAGACAGAGAAGGGGGATGTATGTTGATTGTGGTAACACGCAGGTCTGCGTATACATTGTTGAACTCTATTTGTTCTTAAATCTTGCTTGTGTGTTCACACATGTTATAGGAATGCAAAAGTTTGCAGGAATATTTTGAAAATTTAATAACAATTTTAGTCATAACTCATAGAAAGTACACAAAATAATTTAAAATTATTACCTCTGCTTGTGGGGCATTCATGGTGTTTTGATATGCAAACAGGAATGAAATAGAGTGCTATATAAGACACAGGAGGACTTTGCATTGCGTGCTTCTCTATTCTTAGTGAGTAGTCAAAGCACATGGAAGGCACTTAATAATTGTCATGTCTGATCACCTACATACTTGACTATTTGATCAACATAGTTGGTATGAAAATATATTGTTGCAACATTAAAATAAGAACAATCGAGTCTAAAAAATAAATCAAATTCATAACAGAAATTCAAGAAACAGAATGACCTGAGACACTTTAAAAAGGAACAATGTAAACATTCTTGAGAAAATGAAAATATTTGGGTGATTCAGGAATTCATTTATATTAAAAACTTGTAGTATAGTAGAGCTAGAAGAATATTAGAGTATATGCTGAGCTATGTTAAATTTAACTACATATCTGTGTACTAAAAATGAAATTTCATGCCTCTAAGATAGTAGCATTATAAAAATCATATATAATTATATATAAATCTAAATTAGTGCTAAGATAAAACAAGCAGAGAAAAAACTTAACATCAACTTGCATAATTACAACCACATAAGATTTTTTAACTAACAGCTAAATGGACTATATAGCAGTCATAATATAACAGATAATTTGAAATAACAAAAGTGGATAAAAAGTATGCATTATTGCTTCATTGGCTAATATAGTTAATAAGCATTTTTTCAATTGGTATTGTTATACATCAGATATTGGCCTTACGCAATGTAGAGAGCGCTGACATTTAAGAGCTGATTTTTTTACATGAAAAAATTTTAATACCAAAATCCAACTAGCTATTTTGACTGAATAGTATTAAGTAAGGTTGAGGATTTGCAGGAAAGATAATATTGTTTTGTTTACTACATATATATATAGTATTTTTCTCATGGAAATTTAAGATAAATTTTTTGAAATTGTAAAGAATATATATCACCCAGCATATTACCAGATATCACTGTTAAAATATGCATTTTTCAACTTTTTTTTCTGGAAACAATTTAAAATGTTGTTTACATCATGGGATAATATATTTTGGATAGATTATACTTACTTACTTCACCTAACATTATAAATAATAAATTTTCCTAAGAATATCTTTGGGCAAATCATATTTCTTTTAAAGATTGTCTCCTTTGGATAAGTTTTCATGTGTATAATTATTATTTCCAAGTATCTACATATCATTAGAGCCTGTTACATATTGCTGATTTAAAAGACTTTTACCAATTCTTCATGACACTGGAAATATGAGTGTGTCATTTTAAACCTTATTAAATGGAATTGTTTAACTATCTGAAGAATATTTATTTATTTGATATGGCACTGCACTGCAGATTGATTTGCAAGCTTATTTCCAGAGACGTTAAAAATATTTTCAAAAGTGTGTTGACTTGATTATACTTCCACTTTTAGGCATTATGTTTATATCCTTTTCTAATTTATTTGTGTTTTACTTATACATTTTTTAACGTTTTTATTGCAATATAATTGCATTACAGTGGTGTGTTAGTTTTTGCTTTATAATGAAGTGAATCAGTTATACATATTCATATATCCCCTTATATCTTCTCTCTTGCATCTCCCTCCCTCCCAACCTCCCTATCCCACCCTTCTACCTGGTCACAAAGCACCGAGCTGATCTCCCTGTGCTATGCGACTGCTTCCCACTAACTAGCTATTTTACATTTGGTAGCGTATATATGTCCATATATACACTACCACTCTCTCACTTTGTCCCAGCTTACCCTTCCCTCTCCCCGTGTCCTCCAGTCCATTTTCTCATAGGTCTGCGTCTTTATTCCCGTCTTTCCCCTAGGTTCTTCATGACCATTTTTTTTTTTTTTAGATTCCATATATATGTGTTAGCATACAATATTTGTTTTTCTCTTTCTGACTTACTTCATTCTGTATGACAGACTCTAGGTCCATCCACCTCACTACAAATAACTCAATTTTGTTCCTTTTTATGGCTGAGTAATATTCCATTGTATATATGTGCCACATTTTCTTTATCCATTCCTCTGTCGATGGACACTTAGGTTGCTTCCATGTCCTGGCTATTGTAAATAGAGCTGCAATGAACACTGTGGTACATAACTCTTTGGTTTTTTTTGAATTATGGTTTTCTCAGGGTATATGCCCAGTAGTGGGATTGCTGAGTCATATGGTAGTTGTATTTTTAGTTTTTTAAGGAACCTCCATACTGTTCTCCATAGTGACTGTATCAATTTACATTCCCACCAACAGTGTATGAGGGTTCCCTTTTCTCCACACCCTCTCCAGCATTTATTGTTTGTAGATATACATTTTCTGTTTGTAGATATACATTTTTTTAAACTCTGTACAATAAAGAAGCTGACTGGTTTACCTAACATGTTTGCAGAGAGAAATAGGAAGAGTAAGATTGACCATTTCAACAAATGGACCAAGTATATTGGTTTCTAAATTATTATTCACTTAACCCAGTCCCTTGTAATAAATAATCCATTCATGTCCATTGATTTAGGATAATAGGAAAATGCCATTAAAGGTAATGCTATGAGAATAATATAAGTTAGGCTATTAGGCCACTGTTGTATTTTTCAGATGACAAAAGATGATACTCAGTAAAGGTAGTGAAGTGGAAGTGAAGATGAAGGGAGTAACTCCTTTAAAATTTACAAAAAGGTCCTATCAAGTTCTTCTAAACACCAAGGACAGGGTATGAACAGAAAAAAAAAAAAGTCACTTGTGACAGTAAAATAAAGATCATTCCTGGGCTTCCCTGGTGGCGCAGTGGTTGAGAGTCTGCCTGCCAATGCAGGGGACGCAGGTTCGTGCCCTGGTCTGGGAAGATCCCACATGCCGCCGAGCAGCTGGGCCCGTGAGCCATGGCCGCTGAGCCTGTGCTTCCGGAGCCTGTGCTCCGCAACGGGAGAGGCCACAGCAGTGAGAGGCCCGCATACCACAAAAAAAAAAAAAGATCATTCCTAACGTATGCTTCCCAATGCAATGTTACTGTCTTCAATTTATAACCATATACTCTCAAAGGAGAAGGAAAGTGACTTTTCAAAGAAAGGGTAATGTCAAGTAAAACCAAATTGTGCCTGATTGGCAAGTCAGAATTTTACAGTAATCTGATCTATAAAAATTTTGTCTTTTCTAAATCGTGAAATACTTTAAAAATTATATTATGTTATATTGTATTATACCAAAAATACACTTGAGATGTTGCTGTGAGCCTTTTCTTTTGCACTCTATTTAAGATGAACCTCTATTAGAAAATCATAGACTGAAAACCTCAAAAGTTTCTCCTACAGCTTCAAGAGGATGTGAATGAAAACCAATGCTAATTCTTATCCTTATTTGCCTACTCTTTATAAATTACCAGAAAAGAATATATAATTATAGTAAAGATCTCTGATTTTTCTTATACAGAAAAAAAAATTAATGGAAATTTTACAGCCTTGTAATTTTCACTGAAAAAAAAAGTGAACAAACTCTGCATCCACAGATATGCTCATAATGTTATAATTTTGAATAAGATGTACCATAATTAGTAGAATATGATATTTTTCTCATGTATCATAAAGCAAGATATATATAAGAAAACGTTTTGGTAGGAAATAAGCCAGCACATCTGGTTGTCCCATTGCCCCAGTATGGAAGTCAGTTTTCTCTATATTTTTCAGCACTTGTATCAAAATCTTTGTGTTTTTTCATAGTGAAGATAGATTTCATGAATGGCTTTCACTGAGTTTATATATCAAAATATCTAATGTCAAAGCAACATATTGAAAATTTAAAAATCTAACTAACTACCCAGATGGTTGGTTTACACAGTGCCAGCTTTATTTTCTAATCAATTATTTGCTGATCCTAATGTAGAAATTTTTAAACATAGAGGAAACATAAATACAAAAATAACAATAATCTATCATCCTACTACTGAGAGTCATTAGTAATGTATTGACATACTTCCTTTGAAACTTTACATGTGTGGTTTTACACATATTAAAAAAAAAAAAGCTTTTTCTATCTAATCTGTATATTTAAGTCTAAAAGTTAAATAGCCTGATATCATGATATACTTCCTACAAAACAATATACACACAATACTCTTTAATATTCTTTTATAGTGTTAGTGGTATATAATTAAGGTCAAGGAGGTATCTACGTAGTCCACACCTTCAGTGAGTGGATGAAAATTTCCTTCTTATGGCAGTTTCCTTTATTAAAGTGGTAAACACACATTTGGATAGTGTTCATTTGTTTATACAGTTCTTAAATTAGGATTGATTTTTGTTAATTCTCCAAGTGTGGGCTCTTAATCACTTCAGCTATAAGTCTAACTCCTTTTAATATTATACCACCATTTAACCTACTAGGATTTTTGGAATCTTCTTTCTAAATTTAGGTCATGAAAATTTGTGTTCAGGTGAATAAAAAACCTAAATTATGCATTATTACCTTAAGCATCCACTGGGAATTAAATATTTTAACTCTAGATCCACAATTGGCATATGCACTATACTTCCATGACATGATGTATTAATATTCAAAACAATTGATCAATAACTCATATTTTCTTGCATAGTGAAAATCACATGAGTGTCTTAAACTGAAATTACAGGGGAATTTGAAATGTAAATTATCTCAATTTCAATCTGTGTGTGTGTGTCTTCACACAGTTGCCTTTGAGTCTTTAAAAAAAATTTTTAGTACAGTATAGTTTATTTACAATGTTGTTTAGTTTCTGCTGTACAGCAAAGTGAATAAGTTATAAATATACATATATCCACTCTTTTTAAGATTCTTTTCCCATATAGGTCATTACAGAGTACTGAGTAGAGTTCCCTGTGCCATATAGTAGGTTATCATTAGTTATCTATTTTATATATAATAGTGTGTATATGTCAATCCCAGTCTCCCAGTTTATCTCTCCCCTGCCCCTTTTTCCCCTGGTAACCATAAGTTTGTTTTTTACAATAGTGACTCTATTTCTGTTTTGTAAGCAAGTTCATTTGTACCATTTTTTAAGTTTCCACATATAAGTGATAACATATGATATTTGTCTTTCTCTGTCTGACATACTTCACTCAGTATGACAGTCTCCAAGTCCATTCATGTTGCTACAAATGACATTATTCCATTCTTTTTTATGGCTGAGTAATATTCCATTGTATATACATCTTTATTCATCTGTCAATGGACATGTAGGTTTAAGTCTTTGTGAATCATTAGATGAACCATGGAAATTATTTTGTGGTGACCTATTAAACAGTACCCTCCTTTTTGGTATATTTTGTTAAAAAAAAAGAGAAAAGAATAAAGAAAAATAATACTATCAATAAGGATTAAGTTAACTGGTATGACAGCCAAATTCATCTGCTAACTGAATCCCACAATTAAACAGAATTACCCACCTGTTCACTGGCAACTTTGAAACAGAGCTCCCCAACCTGAAGGATGTTCCCTGCTTATATTGATCATCTGAGATAAGAATGAACTCCTGCTTCAGGCAAAAACCTTGGTCCCAAAACATAAAATTTCACAACTGAGGTGATTATAAACAATCGATTCCTTTCAAATAAACCAATAATATTAAAATTCTCCATATATCTTGAGGAGAGAATGATTAAAATGATAGACCTAGGTCAGGAGTGCTTCACCAATGAAACATTGTCCACTTGGAAAGAAACAATGTATGGGAGTAATTATCCCCTGACAAAACATAAATATATGCATAAACACCATTTAATATGAACATATTTCATTATATTAATTTTTTTAAAAATATCATTGTAAAAGCAATGTTCCATCAAAAGAATGATCCATAATTTACTTAACCAATTCCCCCATAATGTTGATGATTTTGGAAGATAACCAGTTTTCAACTGCATTTATTTCTCTCCTTTAGAAGATATTTTCTAGTTATATAGGAATTCTTGGCAGAGCCATTTACCTAATGAGCCTTATAGCCAGTTTCTTTCCTGTCTAGGTAGATACTCTAGTGAAAAAAATTAAAATTTTTCCTAAAAATAATGAAGCAGTTTGGAATTATGCACTCTTCAATTTCATAATCCTTTAAATCAAAGGCTATTATATATTATCTTCTTTTTAAGATACTAGTTATGTATTCCTTTGAGAAAGCATCTTGATTCACATTTCAGTTATTTATGATTTACATTTGCATATTGTCTTTCTTCTGAAAAGCTTATGGCATTGAATAAAAACACTTTCAACTTTCATTAAATATCTGTCACAATCCAATGCTAAAAAAGCAGCAGGAAAGCTTTACAACAATAACTGAAAAAATATGATGAAGAAAAAGAAAATAATAAATAATAATAACAAGAAATTTTTATACTCAGACCCCTCTGACCCCACTGCAAAAACATTTTAAATTTTATTTTAAATGTATAAATTATACATAATCCATTTTCTAGACAAATAGTTGACTTTTGAAGTTAATATGCAACCTCTTACCTAAGCTAATTTGTTGAATCCTAGGTTTAAAGTGCTTATCAGTTTGCATTCTAAGATTCTTTGGTTTAGAATTTACAATTCATCTTTCAGTATTGAGATAAAAAATTCAGTTAGCTAGGCAGGTCAGTAGAGATATAGTGTTTGAATCTCTATGAACACCTCCACTAATAGAGATTGAGCAATTTGGCTGACAAAGTGAGATACCTACAGACAAGAAACAAAAAAACTGAATGAAAAGTATTCATCAAAATATAGAAGACCTGTGTGGAAACAGTAACTATTTATGAGGAACAGGAGAAAAGGCCAAGGGATTTCTACATTTGTGACAGCAAAAAACTAAAATGTAAGTTGTTGATACCAAACTAAGGAGTCACAACTTGAACGGAAATCTCAATGGAATAATCTGGGAGCACAGCCAAAACTAAGGAAGAGTTTATCAATCTCCCATTCACAGGCAAATACAAAAGACCTGTGGAAAGGTCAAAAGATGCCAGAATGTTTTGTAATGAAGAAGCTCTCAATTAATCAAATAAAGCCCCTTTCCAGAATAAAAACCAGCACTGAGAAGAAATTGTTTGGAGAAGTTTTATTGCAAAGTACAGGGACAGTTGTCAAAGGAAAGAGAACAGACATTTATTATAAGATACAGAGAATAATGAGCAGGATAAGAGACAACAAGTGCTTAACAGAAACACATATATAGAAAGCATCTATAAAATTTAAGCTAACAATTACAAACAAGATTATGTAATTTAAGAATGTGATGAGGTATAAACAGAACAATCTAAATTATAATTTGAGAAATTCAGAAATTATGTATGTATATAAAGAAAAACTTAAAAAGACAGCTGATACTATGAAGGAAAAGATTAAAATTACAAAAATATTTATTGTGATATTGAAGATTAACCTAGAAAACACAAAAGGTGAGTAAATACCACATGCATCATAAAATAAGTGAAACACAGAAAGGAGAAAATAATAAAAAAGAGGATATAGAGGAAAGAACTTTGATGTTAAAAGGTGATTGTTAAAGAAGATAGGCAACAAAGATCTAACATACAGATAACTGGAGTCTCTATAGGAGAAAATCAAAGCACTGGCCCAGAGGAAACACTAAAATTCTGTAATTAATGTATACATTCTGAAATAAAATGTGACTTGAACCTATATATGAGGATGTCACAGCACATAACTAGAAAAAATTCCTTAGAACAGCCAAGACACATTCTAGTAATACTGTTAAATTTTGAAATAAAACTTCAGAAATCAAAAAAGACATACTCATTTCTAAGAGGAAGAAAATCAAATTAGCATCAGATTTTTCTACAGCAACAATTTATGCCAAGAGTTAATAGAGTAATACTTTAGCCTGCACAGAGAAAGCCAGTTTAGTCATGGTTTTATATCCTGGCAAATTGGATTTCAAGTATAATGAATGGCTGTAGACAAACTGCCACACAGTGCAAGATACTCAGGATGTTGTTCTCATGAACCCTTTTCATAAATCAAATAATGGGTGAGCTTTAGACAAGTAAAATGAATAGGTAATCATTAGCATAAGGCTTGTGTTGAACAATGAATATAAATTTATTGGTGGAGCTCAGCCTAATTGATGAACCTAAGGAAGATATTATAGTATGGTATGGTGATATATTTGGACAGTATAGACATAGGATAACATAAATTGTTGGAGAGTGACAAGAGAATATAAAAATAAAATAAACTTGATGATTTCCTGTGTTTACTGAAAGAAAAAATATGTTAGTTCAAATTAGATGCTGTTGGTAAAGGAGGAAACATAAAAATGCTCATAATGTTTGAAGTAGGGAATCATTAGATACGCCATAAGAAGAAGAAGAAGGAGATGATGAAGGGGAAGAGGAAGAGAGAGGAGGATTGGGGGGAGGAGGAAGAAGAAGAGGATGAGAATGGAAATATTTTATCCATGTGCTATACATTAATAACTTTTTAGACAAAAAGACAAGAATTCTTGCATATCAATGTATATATGAGAGAGAAAGAAAGCGAAGGAGATCAGATCACATTGTAAAATTCTCTCTCTGCTTCTCTTTTGTCCTCTCTGATAGAATTTCAGTTGAATATATTTGTCTGGTCAAATTAACTCTTATAAAGGAAAAATAACTCTGTCTAACAAAAAATCCAAAACTATGCTGTGAACCAGGGAACCTCCTTAAAGATATTCCAGAAAGATTAAGAGTAGAAAGAACAAATAGGCAAATCTAAATTTAAAAATGCAAGGGCCAATATCATGATATTTGACAGAATAGAACTCAAACCAAAAAAGGGTGAAGACAAGACCCTACATTATAATCCTAATATTTATAATCGTAAAATAAAATATGGTATATATTATATATATGCATTAATATTTAGGCATATAGTAACACAGCAAAACATTCATGAAGGACAAATTACAGAAGCTCCAAGGAGAAACTGAGATATATTGATACTAGGACATTTTAAAATCTCCTTAAATTTAATACAGATCTTGTGGATAAAAAAATAAGTGTATGGAATATCTAGCTTTTTAAAGTCAGAGCTTATACCTTTGATTTTAAAATATTCTACTCCAATATAAGCATAAAAAGATATAACATTCTCTAGAAATACTGCGTGTGTTGTGTTTCACATATTTTGATAATATGTCTTTTTATTATTATACAGTTTAAATATGACTTTATTTCACTGTTGAGCCATGTATTTGTCACTATTTTCATTAAGTTTCAAATATTTGGAAACTTTAGACATATTTTACCAATTTCTAATTTAATTCCATGTGATAAGAGAACATATTTTGTATGAGTTAAGATTTTTAAATTGATACTTTTTTGTGTGTCCTAAGTGTGATCTAGCAGACCATCTGTGTCATATTGTATAAAATATTTCTGATAAAAATATATATGTATATAATTGGATCTTTTTTTTATACAGTCTTATAATCTCAACCTTTATTTAGAGTGTTTACTCCATTTACATTTAATGTAATTATATACTATGATTGCATTTACCTTTTAAGTCCTCCTGCTTGTATTTTTGTTCCATCTGTTCTTTGCTCTGTTGTTACTATTTTATTGCCTTCTTTTTTGTATTGATTGAGAATTGTTTTAGCATTTCATTTTATCTCCTCCACTACCTATGTACTTCTCTCTCTTTATATTATCACTTCAGTTCTTTCTCTAAGAAGTAAAACAGTGATGAATGTACTATCCTATTCTACCTTGAATTAATATTATATTTATTTATAGACATTCTAAGAACCTTAAACAGTATAATTCCATTAAATTCTATCCCATCCATTGGGCTACTGTTTCAATATATTTTGTCTCTATCAATATATTTATCTATTACAAATATCAAAATATATTTGATTTTTATCAGTTAAACATATATAATGTTTTATAATTACTTACATATTTTTCTCTTTCCCAGTGCTTTTCGTCCCTTCTTTTGGATCAAGTTTCCACCTGGTATCAATTCTCTTTAGCCTTTAGGCTGAAGGCTGAATTTTCCTAGTTCTTCAGAACTTGCTTTATCATTTTCAAAGCTCTTGTTTGCTAATTCCAGAATGCCAGTCTGCTTTTTTTTTAAGCCATGTTTTATCATGATCACTGGTTCACATTATCTTGCTTCTGTATCTGTACATGCCTTGCCTCATTATTTTTTATATGCCTAGTCATTATTTATTAAAAGACAGCTATTAATTATAATATATTGTTAAGGTCTGGATAACAAGTACATTGATTGCAATAGGCTGTTAGAGTAGTGACCCCTCACTCTAATGTATTTAGGGAATGAAATTAACAATGGGATCAAGATCTCTTTTCTAAGGCTCATTCTATTCCTCCTTCACTCCCAACCCTTGGATCTCATTCCAGCATGGTCCCAACTGAAAGCCTGAGCTATTTCCTGTATTCCTCCCTCCATAGCTGATCCTGAATTTCTTTCTTTCCTTTTTCTTTTTAACATCATACTTCCAGAAACTTTGCTCTGTCTCATTGTCTTGTTATTGGGTTCTTTGCTTCTTGTCACATCTAGCTTAACAATAATTAAAATATGTCAAAGGAACAACCACTGTGCCATATGTGTCCCAAAATGCTGGCTGCCATGGTAACTCTCAATTCCAAATTTTATCTCCCTATGTTCATAAAATTTCTGAAATCTGTCCTGTCTTTCCTTCTGCATTTATTGTGGTCCCCAGTGCTAAAGATAATCAAATGCCTTGAGAGGAAAAACTTCATACAAAATATCAGTTTGTTTTTTTTTGTTTTTGTTTTTGTTTTTGTTTTTGCGGTACGCGGGCCTCTCACCGTCGTGGCCTCTCCCGTTGCAGAGCACAGGCTCCGGATGCGCAGGCCTAGCGGCCATGGCTCACGGGCACAGCCGCTGCGCGGCATGTGGGATCTTCCCGGACCGGGGCACGAACCCGCGTCCCCTGCATCGGCAGGCGGACTCTCAACCACTGCGCCACCAGGGAAGCCCCAAAATATCAGTTTGAATGGATAAAACTTGTCCAAGAATACGTAAGGTTAAAAAGTGAGGATTACGAAGCAGTTCTCCAGGGTAAAGATTTCCTAGATTGGTGTAAAGTGGTAATGGTGGAAATGAAGAACAAATGTTGGTCAAAGTTACAGTTGAAACTTGTTAGGAGATTTGATCACCGGTGAGGGTGGTAATGAAGAGAGAAGTGTAAAAGATGACTTTTATATTTTTAGCTTGCTCACCTAGAAAGATGCTTTTGACCTCACTGGTACAAGGAATACCACAAGAGAGTAAGGTTTGAAAGGAAGACAATAAATTTAACTTTAAATGTAAAACTTGGGATGCCCAAGAAACACTTAAAAGAAATATTAAACTCTACATACAGGTTTTGAGTTAACTTAATTTTAATAAATATTAAGAATATTAAGAAATATTAAGTCAAAATATGTATGTAGAACTCCAAGGAGAATTTTGAACTGGAGGAATATAGGTGATGAAATGGACTAGAGAGATATAATGATGGGAGCAAAGCAAAAAGACCTTGGGACTGGCTTGAGGAATTTAAATATTAAATGACCTGTTAGATATAATGAATCCACAAAGGAGACTGAAAGCAAAGAGGCTCTAGAAAAAAATGCTGTGCCATGGAAGTTGAGGCCAGCAAATATAACATTTCAAGATAAGGGTCATGAGAGCTGATATTAAATGCTGCTGAGGAATCAAGTTTATTTTTTCTTAATTGTGTATAACAGATAATCTCCCACCTACAGCATAGAGTTATTGGGAGAACCTGTGAGATAAGATATGTAAAATGGATTTCTAATCCATCATATGTTGTACAATAAATGTTTATTATTAATTAAAGGATTAGGTTAGGGAAGCTACATTAGATCCCTTTCATTGTAGTGTTTCATATAAAAAATGATTCAAGAATAAACTAGGTCGAGTATGGATTGAGATTGGAAAGAATTATTAAGAGATTGGTTTGAATTGGAGGACAAAGAAATGAGGTGGAGAGATCTAGGTCAATCATCAGGTTTTTGTTTAAGGAAGTATAATACAGAATGAAAGGTTGGTAACAGTACAGAGATGGAAAAAGAGAAAAGATTCTTACTGTATGAGGCACTGTCCATAATTCAAAAACAAAGAGGTAAACTGGTAAAGGAAATTACAGGAAATTGACCTATGAATTTCTAAGCAACTAAGCCCTACCCTGTACTCCAGAATGGTGGGCAAATGTACAAATATCTGGATGTCAAGTACAATCTAGGGGTAGAGTCTCTGCTGAGAAATCAGCTGTTAACCTTATGGAAGTTCCCTTGTATGTTATTTATCGTTTTTCCCTTGTTGCTTTCAATACGTTTTTCTTTGTCTTTAATTTTTGCCAGTTTGATTACTATGTGTCTCTGCGTGTTTCTCCTTGGGTTTATGCTGTATGGGACTCTCTGTGCTTCCTGGACTTGGGTGGCTATTTACTTTTGCATGTTAGGGAAGTTCTCAACTATAATCTTGTCAAATATTTTCTCAGGTCCTTTCTCTCTCTCTTCTCTTCCTGAGACCCCTATAATGCGAATGTTGTTGCATTTAATGTTGTCTCAGAGGTCTCTTAGGCTGTCTTCATTTCTTTTCATTCTTTTTTCTTTATTCTCTTCCACAGCAGTGAATTCCACCATTCTGTCTTCCAGGTCACTTATCCGTTCTTCTGCCTCAATTATTCTGCTATTGATTCCTTCTAGTGTAGTTTTCATTTCAGTTATTGTATTGTTCATCTCTGTTTGTTTGTTCTTTAATTCTTCTAGGTCTTTGTTAAACATTTCTTGCATCTTCTCGATCTTTGCCTCCATAGTTTTTCCGAGGTCCTGGATCATCTTCACTATCATTATTCTGAATTCATTTTCTGGAAGGTTGCCTATCTCCACTTCATTTAGTTGTTTTTCTGGGGTTTTATCTTGTTCCTTCATCTGGTACATAGCCCTCTGCCTTTTCATCTTGTCTATCTATCTGTGAATATGGTTTTTGTTCCACAGGCTGCAGGATTGTAGTTCTTCTTGCTTCTGCTGTCTGCCCTCTGGTGGATGAGGCTATCTAAGAGGCTTGTGCAAGTTTCCTGATGGGAGGGACTGGTGGTGGGTAGAGCTGACTGTTGCTCTGGTGGGTAGAGCTCAGTAAAACTTTAATCTGCTTTACTGCTGATGGATGGGGCTGGTTTCCCTCCCTGTTGGTTGTTTGGCCCGAGGCAACCCAACACTGGAGCCTAGCTGGGCTCTTTGGTGGGGCTAATGGTGGACTCTTGGAGGGCTTACGCCAAGGAGTACTTCCCAGAACTTCTGCTGCCAGTGTCCTTGTCCCCACGGTGAACCACAGGTACCCCCAGCCTCTGCAGGAGACCCTCCAACACTAGCAAAGAAAATATTCTGCTGTGTTAAACACCCACCACTTTTTGCAGTTTAAATCTAAAGGTGAGGAGCCCAAGAGCCGATCTTTTTCCCTCTGCAGCCCAAACTGGCTCAAGTGAAACACCAACAGAAAGTGCCATCTATGTGATGTCTGGAGGTGGGCAGCCATCTGAGGCCCTGAGGAGACAAGTGCTGAGAGCAGAGATTGGGGAGCAGGAACAGCAGGCTCTTTCTTGACAGCATTGCTGAGCAGCTGAGCCAGGCCTGAACCATCCTACCCTCCCCACATGGCTTCTTCTGTGAAACAAGCCTGACTTCTAGCCCCTCCAGGTCTAAAACCAAATGATTCCACTCCCAGCCCTTAACAGTCATTGTGTGAGGTTGTGACACAGCTTGGGCCCCTGACATGTGAGCAGAAGTCTGTGAGGAGAGACCTGGGGAGACTTCGCTGTCTGGATGCCTGTGCAGGACAACCAGCTGCCAGGGGCTGACCCAGCTCAATTCAGGCCTGTCAGAATCAGTGGCACGAGAGAAATCTAGTGCCTGAGATGGGTCCTGCTTGGGTCCATGTACTGCACAGGGGCCAGTTCATCATCTGTGCAGGAAAGCACCTCCCTCTGGCTTCCCCTACAGGGCGGTAGAATTAGGAGTGGTGTGGGGCTGAAGTAATTCCTGGTATTCACCTGATTGCTGATTTGAAATTTCCCTTCCGGTATTTAGACTCATTCTTTCTCTTCTCTTGTCATGTGGTCTGTCGTTTCAAAACAGTATTGTCGGCAGGGTGATGGGTTGTCAATGACTGTAGATTTTTTTTTTAACATCTTTATTGGAGTATAATTGCTTTACAATGGTGTGTTAATTTCTGCTTTATAATAAAATGAATGAGTTATACATATACATAGATCCTCATATCTCTTCCCTCTTTCATCTCCCTCCCCCCTACCCTCCCTATCCCACCGATCTAGGTGGTCACATAGCACCAGGCTGATCTCCCTGGGCTATGCGGCTGCTTCCCACT
>RJWK010050874.1:0-16132 GCA_004363435.1 Platanista minor | reverse complement strand
CGTGTCCCCTCCATCGGCAGGCGGACTCTCAACCACTGCGCCACCAGGGAAGCCCTGAATTACCAGTTTTTTAGAACTTTTATATGTTGAGTTTTTTTATATTTGACACTTTTTTTGTTTGTTTGTTTGTTTTTCAGTACGCGGGCCTCTCACTGCTGTGGCCTCTCCCGTTGCGGAGCGCAGGCTCAACGGCCATGGCTCACAGGCCCAGCCACTCCGCCGGCATGTGGGATCTTCCCGGACCGGGACACAAACCCGCGTCCCCTGCATCGGCAGGCGGACTCTCAACCACTACGCCACCAGGGAAGCCCCATATATTTGACACTTTTTGAATCATATATTGATACTTTTGGAAATTTTAACCCATTTGTATAACATTATGACAGTTGATTTTAAAAGAAATATTTCTGGGGCATTCCCTGGTGGGCCAGTGGTTAGGACTCCGTGCTTTCATTGTCGAGGTCCCGGGTTCAATCCCTGGTTGATGAACTAAGATCCCGCAAACCTTACTTTATTTGGGTGTACATGTCATACAAAGCTTTAGTGAACCAATACAGAGACATACTTGCTTATCATTCATAAGCTAAAGCAACTACCTTTTTCTTTTTTCTTTCTTTTTTTGCAGTGGTTGAAACATGGTTTGGTTGAAACATGAACCTCATATAATAAAAATTAATGTGAAATCAAATTTCTTGAGTATATTTGGTTTTAGTCTTCAAACAAGTCTCTAAGTCTCTTGCCTGGTGATAATTCTAGGTCAGTTTCTTCTCTTTCGGGATTACGGTATTATCATTATGTGTGTACCAAAAATTACAGGAGTCCTTGCCCTTAGTTGAAGAAATCTTTCTTTATCTCACACTATTAATTTAAAGACATGGGTGGGGGGCAGTGTGGAGAATATATATAGTCTATATATAATATCTTTGTATGGTAACATGGTAACTAGATTATCATGGTGGTCATTTTGAAATGTATAGAAATATCAAATAACTATGTTGTATACCAGAACTAACATTGTGTTGTAGGTCAGTCATACTTTAAAAATAAACAAACAAACAAACTCACAGAAAAGAGATCAGATTTGTGGTTACCAGAGGCAGGGGGTGGGGGGAGGGAGAACTGGATGAAGGTAGTCAAAAAGTGCAAACTTCCAGTCATCAGATAAATAAGTACTAGGCATGCATTGAACAGTATGATAAATATAACTAATACTGCTGTATCTTATATATGAAAGTTGTTAAGAGAGTAACATCACAAGTTCTCATCAGAAGGAAAAAAATTTTTTTTTCTATTTCTTTTTGGCTGCACCGTGCGGCTTGTGGGATCTTAGTTCCCTGACCAGGGATCGAACCCAGGCCCTTGGCAGTGAAAATATGGAGTCTTCTAACCACTGGACCGCCAGAGAGCTCCCTTTTTTCTGTTTCTTTAATGTTGTATCTATATGAGATGATGGATGTTCACCAAACTTATGTGGTAATCATTTCATGATGAATGTAAGTCAAATCATTATGCTATACATGTTAAACTTTTACAGTGCTGTATGTCAATTACATTTCAATAAAACTAGAAGAAAAAAATGAAATTAAAGACGTGGAATCACCGGGACTTCCCCGGCGGTCCAGTGGTTAAGACTGCCTTCCAATGCAGAAGGCGTGGGTTCAATCCCTGGTTGGGGAACTAAGATCCCATATGCTGTGGGGTGTGGCCAAAAACTTTAAAAAAAAAAAAAAAAGCCATGGAATCACCATGATGTACACTTAAAATACCTCACATTTTTATATGTTAATTTTACATCAGTAAAGCTGAATTAAATAAAATTCTGTGGCTAACAACAACAAAACAGTAAAGTTAAAGACATGAGGTGGGAGATTTCCTTTGAAAAGAATGGGTCATAACCTTGTTGCATTTTTATTCTTTTTCTGGGATCCTTTACTCCCCTCAGTATATCTTCTTGCCTCATGCCTGGGTGGTAGCAGAAACCTCCCAAGTAGTTGGTGATGGTGAAAGATACATTTCTTAAGTACAAAACTGTCTATTTAAAACAAACAAACAATTTATTTAAAAAATTATAAATATTTTGGGGAAAGTGACTGTTTTTGGACTTTTAAGCTAGCTTATTTGCCACTCTTGAAGTAACCAACTGTAATTTTATACTCTATACCTCTCTGTATGTCTAAAGTATCTTCTTATCTTTTAAAAAGGATATAACTTACAAAACAAGATTCTTCCTAAGAGTTTTTATTTATGATGTAGAACCACTTTCTTTTTTTTAACCTTTTAGTTCTATGCAACGTAACTTTATGCTGGAATAATTAAGGTAAGTTTCAATATAGAGTTGATAGACTCAGGAACATAAAATTGTATAACTCCCTTAAATGAGCTTCTTTCTAAACTTGTAGTTGTTATTTGGGAAATAGAGCAGTTGATAGCATTATTCTTGATATTTCACATGAGAAAATTTGCCTGATGTTCATTGGAAGCAAATCAATCAGTAAAAATACAGATCTGTTTGGTAGAGGGAAATTATTTATGCAGGATATAGATCAAACACTTTTTCAATATAAATTGTTTTTACCTAGCTGCTTGGAAATAAGCGTGATGGTAATTATCTCCCAAATACCCTAATGACCTGTCCTTGATGAATAAGGACATTGTGTTCTCCTATAATTATTATAAAACTGTATTGCTATTTTGAAACTATGAGACTATTTATTCAAATTGACTAACTTGTTTTTTCTTCAAGCTGCTCACCTGTGGAGGACAGGTTTCTGTAAAGCTGAGAAGCCTGACCAGTAGGATGTTGATATTTCAGAGCTTGTATCCTAGTATTGAGGCTTCCAAAATGTGTAAATAGTGTTTTTGTTACTTGTCCTTGTGAACTTTTGGGTTCCTGTACTGAAGAGACTATTAACACTGTACTTAATATTCTTACTACTCTGCTAATGGCATTTGGTCTTCTCTTCTTTGATGCTTTGTTCATTTTGTTTAATGAAATGCCAGACTCTGAAAAAAAGACTGTTAGTCTTGATCATTGCCCAGGGTCAAAACCTGTATGAAACATTGAGTCATTTAGTTTTTCATTTTACAGATTGTTTGCATGTCTGGAGGTAAGATAGTATGGGATGGGAAGGTTAATCAAAGAGCAGAAGATAAATTTAGACTCACTAGATTGGTTCCATATTCTAGGTAAAAATGAAAGGAAAGGTCAGGGGCCTTGTATAAATCTTCAGTCTGCCTGATCAGACCTCTCTTTTGGCTGTGGAGATCTCTATTCTCCCTAGAAAAAGTTTAAGCTCTTCTTTATGGGTCTGCCAAAGCAGAGAGCAACCCAGTTTTGAGTCACAGGGGATCCATTCATAATGTATGTGTAGACCTAGAAAAAATTATTTCTTTACTAAGTTTTTCTCTAGGTATGTTATTGAAAAACAGGAGTAATAGCTTCATTTTTTTCTACTTTAGCTTTGTCTTATGAATGGCATACTATAATTAAAAGAGCAATGAAGTAGAGTTTGAAAGTCAGCATTCTAATAGTAGTCACATCACTAAGTAACTGAGTGTACCATTCTACAGAAGATGTGAGGATGTTGAGAAAACACATGTAAAGAAATAATTAATTAGTACTTATTTATATGTTCCCGGCAGGTGCTGTTGGCAGCAGCAGTCTGCACAAAAGCAGGAAAGGCTATTGTTTCTCGACAGTTTGTAGAGATGACCCGAACTCGGATTGAGGGCTTGTTAGCAGCTTTTCCAAAGCTCATGAACACTGGAAAACAACACACATTTGTTGAAACAGAGAGTGTCAGATATGTTTACCAACCTATGGAGAAACTGTACATGGTACTGATCACTACCAAAAACAGCAACATCTTAGAAGATCTGGAGACCCTAAGGCTCTTCTCAAGAGTGGTAAGAGTCCTGTAATATTGGGTTACCGTTTTTGTTTTTAAATTTTTTGTGTAAAACTGTTTTTCCCCCAAAGCAGCTTATGCTTATCAGTTTGCATGTTCTATGCCCCCAGCCCTCATCCCAGCGTCTTATTGCTACAGCTCCTATTCATTCAGCAGACACTTACTGGGTATCCTAGACTGTAAGTATTACAAAGGAGAATATGAGAACTGCCCTTTTTTTTTTTTTTGCAGTACGCGGGCCTCTCACTGCTGTGGCCTCTCCCGTTGCGGAGCACAGGCTCCGGACGCGCAGGCTCAGCGACCATGGCTCGCGGGCCCAGCCGCTCCGCGGCATGTGGGATCCTCCCAGACCGGGGCACTAACCCGTGTCCCCTGCATCGGCAGGCGGACTCTCGACCACTGTGCCACCAGGGAAGCCCGAGAACGGCCCTTTTGTTTCCCATTTCTCTAGAAGTGACTCTAACCTACCTTTGTGGTTCTGACACTTGTTTGGCCATATTTTCAGATAATATTCTTCAGGTAAGATTTGTTGATGTAGCCACACACATAAAATACTTTATGCCACCGACTTGCTTAAAATACAGAGTAGCAGAAGGAGCTAATAAAGGGATTTAGGCTTATTGAAATTTGTGTATTTTAAAGGATGATAACTGGAAAACAAAACTGCTGATAAATTCTAAATCTTGCTTTTCCATTGCTCTCCATGATTAGATTCCTGAATATTGCCGAGCCTTAGAAGAGAATGAAATATCTGAGCACTGTTTTGATTTGATTTTTGCATTTGATGAAATTGTTGCCCTGGGATACCGGGAGAATGTTAACCTGGCACAGATCAGAACCTTCACAGAAATGGATTCTCATGAGGAAAAGGTGTTCAGAGCAGTCAGAGAGGTAAATAGGGTCTTCTCTGGGACTGCTGGTTTGTATATCTTTCTTTTAGCCTTCATTATCTGATTTTCCCTTTTTTATTTGCTAGTCTAGTCTGTACTCAAAGCTACATTCCAAGTATGTATCTTCTTGTAGACTCAAGAACGTGAAGCCAAGGCTGAGATGCGGCGTAAAGCAAAAGAATTACAACAGGCCCGAAGAGATGCAGAGAGACAGGGCAAAAAAGCACCAGGATTTGGGGGATTTGGAAGTTCCACAGTGTCTGGAAGTAGCACAGCTGCTATGATCACAGAGACCATCATTGAAACTGATAAACCAAAAGTGGCACCGGCACCAGCCAGGTATAATCCAGTGTATCACCCAGAATGCAATCCTAGAATGGCAGATGAAGGCTGTATGTCTGTATCTCAGAGTGATATCTGAGTTTTAGGCAAACTGTAAATAACGAGTGACTTGATGAAGTGAGATGTAATATTAAATTTGGCTGCATAATATGGGGATAAAGGAGAAATCTGAATGTGGTGTTTTTCCTTTTGTGTAAAAGAGAGTTCTTTTACAAATTATAACATGATCTCAATTTCCTATGAGAGTTGCCTTATTTTGGGAGAAGAGGGGATATTTAACTGTTTAAGGAACATGTATTTTTAATCTGGTGTTCATGAATGGATTTAAGGGAGAATCTGAACTACATGAAATTATGTGAAAAAGTTCGTTTGTACACAGGTATATTTATCTGGATAGAAGGTACAAAGTTTTCATCAGATCACACATGCTTACGAAAGTATACCTGTGGTCTTTGGGTACTTGAAGCTTACTTATATGGGTTTTTTTGTTTTGTTTCTGGCCACGCCCCTGTAGCATACATGATCTTAGTCCCCGACCAGGGATGAACCCATGTCCCCTGCAGTGGAAGCACAGAGTCCTAACTACTGGACCACCAGGGAATTCCTGAAGCTTACATGTTAATGGTGACCCAGCTGTCAGTTCGGGCAGGGAATAGTCTAGTCCACTAAACACTAGGAAGCTTGTGTTTTTTCCTTGAGGTATTCACATTCCTCTTAAAGAACAGCTTCAAGGAAAGCTTCAGTGATAGAGAATTATTCATTAGTTTTTAACTTTTTTAATCATGTGTGTATTTTTGTGTGTATGTGTGTGTTCTTTCACTTAGGCCTTCAGGCCCTAGCAAGGCTTTGAAACTGGGAGCCAAAGGAAAGGAAGTAGATAACTTTGTTGACAAATTGAAATCTGAAGGTGAAACTATCATGTCCTCTAGTATGGGCAAGCGTACCACTGAAGCAACCAAAGTGCATGCTCCACCCATTAATATGGAGAGGTAAGTAGTAACTTTCAGTAAGAACAGACCACATAGTGTTAAAAAAAAAATTATCTCAATGAACTGTAAATTCTTTTTGTTTCTTAATTTTTCCAGATTTAAAACACTTAAAGAGTATATTCTAAACAAGGTCCTACTGTATAGCACAGGGAGCTATATTCAATATCCTGTGATAAACCATAATGGAAAAGAATATGAAAAAATGTATATATGATATATGTATAACTGAGTCATTTTGCTGTACAGCAGTTAAGCACAGCATTGTAAATCAGCTATACTTAAATAAATTTTTTTTTTTTAAAAGTACATTCTAGGTATTAACATGAGGTCTTCCCCCCTCCCCGCTTTAAACATGATTGGGGGCTCTTAGCCATCTGTTTTCTATTAAGTTTAGAACTTACCTTTCTATCAACTCTGTGGTGGCTAAATTAAACAAAAATAACTTTTCTTTGTGCCTAGTGTGTACTTTGTCTCTTAAAATGGAGTGGAATTAGAGGGCTAGAGCTATGATTAGCACTATACTCTGGCATGTCTTTTTCTAATTAATTTTTTTTTATTTTAATTAATTTATTTTTGGTTGCATTGGGTCTTCATTGCTGCGTGTGGACTTCCTCTAGTTGTGTCGAGCGGGGGCTACTCTTCGTTTGCATGCATGGGCTTATTGCAGTGGCTTCTCTTGTTGTGGAGCATGAGCTCTAGGCGCCTGGGCTTCAGTATTTGTGGCACACGGGCTCAGTAGTTGTGGCTCACAGACTCTAGATTACAGGCTCAGTAGTTGTGGCACATGGGCTTAGTTGCTCCATGGCATGTGGGATCTTCCCGGACAAGGCCTGAACCCATGTCCCCTGCATTGGCAGGCGGATTCTCAACCACTGCACCACCAGGGAAGTCCTTCTAATTAAGTTTTAAGGAGGACAAAATTTATAAATACCTTTAGTAGCAAATACTGTATTATCTTTTGCCTTTTAAGTGTTTGAACCCAGTATAGAATATTTTGATTTGTCTCTTATCTCAGGACTGTGGTACTGTTTGGTAACATTTTTAAGTGGTAGTTATCAAGTTCACATATTCATGACTCATTTCTTGTTTTGAAGCCCAGACCTTCTACTGTTACTGATGGTTTTGAGGTCAAGTGAAAGATGAGTCTGGGAGGATACCTCTATCAGGTGTGCATAAAAGAGGAGTATGTTGTATGTCTTATTCTGTATGAAATGAACAGTGTTACATCGGGATAAATCTCAAATCACTAAAGCTCCTGTGCTATTCCTAGTAGTTGCTTTGAGGGAGACAGAGGCTTGACACTATTTTAATAAGATGTTGGAGACCATCATATACTAGAGAGGACTTGAGACTCTTTTCGGAATGATGAAATACTTCTTGAGCATGGAGCAAACGCTTGTGACGGTAATTGAGACCCTGCATTGTCTTAAAATACATTCCTCTGTGGTCTTGAGTCTCATGCCTTTGTTTCTGGGAAGTCTTAGAGGTTAGAACAGAACAAAGTAGGATGCCAGAATAGTCTTTTTAAGCCTCTGCAGTTCACCCAGCTAAAAATAGTTTTAGTAAGGAATATGGATAGATTGTACTTAATAATTTCCCGTAGCAGTAGCACCTTTTTTTTTTTTTTTTTTTGCGGTACGCGGGCCTCTCACTGTTG
Organism: Platanista minor; assembly: GCA_004363435.1. Lineage (NCBI taxonomy): Eukaryota > Metazoa > Chordata > Mammalia > Artiodactyla > Platanistidae > Platanista > Platanista minor. The sequence goes on along the minus strand of RJWK010050874.1, from coordinate 8,346 downwards.
TGGCCTCTCCCGTTGCGGAGCACAGGCTCTGGACGCACAGGCTCAGCGGCCATGGCTTACGGGCCCAGCCGCTCTGCGGCATGTGGTATCTTCCCAGACAGGGTCACGAACCCGCGTCCCCTGCATCGGCAGGCGGACTCTCAACCACTGCGCCACCAGGGAAGCCCAGTAACACCTTTTATTTTACTTATTTTGAAAACTAGATTATGTAGTTCAAAATTCAGAAGGTTCAAAGGTTATTGAACTAAAACTTCTTCCTCCTGCCCAGCCATACAGGTTTCTCTTTTTGGAGGCAACTAGTATTAACTAGTTTTTCTTTTTAAAAAATTTTTTTAAATTTAAAATTTTTTGGCCACGCCTCATGGCATGCAGGATCTTAGTTCCCCAACCAGGGATCAAACTCGCATCCCTGTGGTGGAAGCGCGGAGTTTTAACCACTTGGATGCCGGGGAAGTCTCAGTATTAACTAGTTTTTGTGTGAATCTTCCAAGAGGGATAGTCTATGTATAGATGAATAAAAACATGGTATAATTGCTGTATTTCTCCTTTTTATACATTAGTGGTGGCATACTAGACACATTTTCCAATTGCTTTTTTCACTTAATTATTTCAAAGACAAGAATTTCCTTATTTGAAGCTATAGAGACATGACATCCAAATGCAGTACCTTACCCTAGACTGGATCTTGTACTACTCTAAGGGGCATTATTTCTTTATTTTTTTTTATTTTTTGTGGTACGCGGGCCTCTCACTGTTCTGGCCTCTCCCGTTGCAGAGCACAGGCTCCGGACGCACAGGCTCAGCGGCCATGGCACATGGGCCCAGCCGCTCCGCGGGTGGGATCTTCCCAGACCGGGGCACGAACCCATGTCCCCTGCATCGGAAGGTGTACTCTCAACCACTGTGCCACCAGGGAAGCCCTATAAGGGGCATTATTAAGTCAACTGACAAAATTGGCATATGAATGGTAGATTAAAGTATTGAGTCAGTGTAAATTTATGAAGTTAATAACAGTACTGTGGTTATGTGAAAGAATATCCTGTTCTTACAAAATACACTCTGAAAATGTTTGGGGGTAAAGGGCCATGATGTATATATTCTGCCCGTAAATGGTTCAGGGAAAAAAGTAAAATATATTTATATATAGAGTGTGCAAATGATAAAACAAATGGGATAAAATGTTAACAACAGATAAAAAGGGTATACATGTTTTTCTGTTATGATTTTAATTTTTGAAATTTTTTTCAAATAAAAAGCTTTTTCAATTGTTCCTCTTTTTTTTTTTTTCTAATTGCCCAGTATTCATTTTTGTGGATATACTTTTATGTATTTAAGTAGTCCCCCTATTGACGGACATTTGTTTCTAAACTTTGGCTATTACAAACAATTCTTCAGTGAATAACTTACTACATTGTTTTGCACAGGTGAGAATTTATCTGTAGGATGAGGATTTGCTGAACCAAAGGGTGTAATGCTTTTATTTTATTTTATTTTATTTTATTTTATTTTATTTTATTTTTTAGGGATAAAGGTTTTTTTCCTTTTTTTAATTGAAGTATAGTTGATTTATAATGTTATGTTAATTTCTGTACAGCAAAGTGACTCAGTTATGCATACATATATATAACGTATACACGTTCTTTTTAATTTTTATTTATTTTAAATTTTATTTGTTTATTTTTGGCTGCATTGGGTCTTCATTGCTGCGCGTGGGCTTTCTCTAGCTGAGGCAAGCGGGGGCTACTCTTCGTTGCGGTGTGCAGGCTTCTTAATTGCAGTGGCTTCTCTTGTTGCAGAGCACGGCTGTAGGCTCGCGGACTTCAGTAGTTGTGGCATGCAGGCTCAGTAGTTGTGGCTCGCGGGCTCTAGAGCGCAGGCTCAGTAGTTGTGGTGCATGGGCTTAGTTGCTCCATGGCATGCGGGATCTTCCTGGACCAGGGCTCGGACCTGTATCCCCTGCATTGGCAGGCAGATTCTTAACTACTGCGCCACCAGGGAAGTCCCCACATCATTTTTTAATATTCTTTTCCATTATGGTTTATCCCAGGTGATTGGATATAGTTTCTTGTGCTATACAGTAGGACCTTGTTGTTTATCCATTCTAAATGTGATAGTTTATATAATGCTTTAAATTTTGATACATATGGCTGCAGCACCTTTAAATAAGTTGGTGATGGCTAATCATCATTAAACCCCGGAGAAAGGGAGTTCTGGTTTTTACCTGTCTGAGCACATTTATCATTCTTTCTCTACAGTGTGCACATGAAGATTGAGGAAAAGATCACACTAACCTGTGGACGAGATGGAGGATTACAGAATATGGAGTTGCATGGCATGATCATGCTTAGGATCTCAGATGATAAATTTGGCCGAATTCGTCTTCATGTGGAAAATGAAGACAAGAAAGGGGTGCAGCTACAGGTGTGTAGAGGCTTTTGATAAGGGAGTATTAAGGCTTTTGTCTACCTAACACAGTCTTTCTCAACTGGAGTTCCTTATATGAACCATAGAACACAGAAGATTATTTAACTTATATAACTACTGCCATTCTAGATGCATAGGAAAGAAGTTAATTTAAACACAGAAGATTATTTAACTTATATAACTAGTGCCATTCTAGATGCATAGGAAAGAAGTTAATTTATTACCTACAGTGGAAGCCTTGAATTGATAAATGCCTTCCCAAGCCAGTTGGGAATGATTGACAGCAGCTGTTTTAGTATGGCCTTTTAATACTGGAATTGAGTGAAGGGTCATTTTGAAATCTAATAAATGACTTCATACTCACTAACAAAGGTACAAAGAGATGCATATTTGTTACTATTATACAAAGAGTAAATTCATTTAGGATATTGCTTGAAATATAATTAAAACAACAACAAAGTTTTAAAACTTAATAGGGTGGTATTTTATTTTATTTTTAAATTTATTTATTCTATTTTATTTTTGTCTGCATTGAGTCTTTATTGCTACACACAGGCTTTTTCTCTAGTTGCAGTGGGTGGGGCTATTCTTTGTTGTGGTGCACGGGGTTCTTACTGAGGTGGCTTCTCTTGTTGCAGAGCATGGGCTCTAGGTGCCTGAACTTCAGTAGTTGTGGCATGCGGGCTCAGTAGTTGTGGCTCACGGGCTCTAGGGCGTAGGCTCAGTAGTTGTGGCGCACAGGCTTAGTTGCTCCGCGGCATGTGAGATCTTCCTGGACTGGGGCTCGAACCCGTGTCTCCTGCATTGGCAGGCGGATTCTTAACCACTGTGCCACCAGGGAAGCCCGGGAGATATTTTATTAAAGCAGGTTATGACACTAAGTTTACTCATTCTGCTGCTATGTAAACTGCCAGTGCTTGTTTTGTTAGTTGAAGGGAAATACCTAATGGTATATTTGAAAAGTACATAAAATTCTTAAAAGTGAATATGTATGTTCTACCTACCTGGTTATGTAAGAGACCTTCTTTATATTATTACAGTTGTTATTGTTACACTTTATTTAGATGGTTGATCTTATATCTCTTGTCACGAGAACAAAGCCTTTTCAACGAAGAAAGTGGTTTTGTCTACATTTTATTCTACTCATAACCAGCACGCAGTTGTCTTTTGGAAGTAGTGCTTATATTATTTGACAGTAGCTTTGCTGGCTCGTAAAGTCTATGTAGACTGCTATCCAAAAGTTACTTTTCTTTCCTTTTTTCTCCTAATGTGACTTCTTTTAAAAAGATCAGTCCATCTTAGTTGGCCTGAGTTTGAACAACTTTAGCTCTTTAGGCAAAATCGCAACTAAACTTTCCACAGAGCTTTTCCCTCTCCTGTCTCCTTAGTATAAGGCCAGGACTGCTATGTGACCCAGCCAGCTGATCAACGTCTGACCCTAGTCTTCTATTTGGCAAGCTTGGCCTCACCATCAGGCGGCTCTCTATGAAGTATTTTTGTAAAGGACTTGGTTAATGGTCTTTTAACTTTTTCAGTTACAAAGTTACTAACTTGTTACTTACAAACAAAATGGCTTAGAGTTGAAATTACTTTATTACTATTTTTTAAATGTCTTAAATCTTTAAAAGTCTTTGAAGAAGGGAAATCTTTCTTCAAAATCAAAAATAATTGGAATTTTTTAGGCACCCTGTTTTAGATGTTTAGATTATGGGCCATGTAAGACCAAAGGAATTTATTTCCTGTCTTATAATGTCTGAACCTCAGAAATTTTCTTTCCCTTCTCATTTCAGACCCATCCAAATGTGGATAAAAAACTTTTCACTGCAGAATCTCTCATTGGCTTGAAGAATCCAGAGAAGTCATTTCCAGTCAGTAGTGACGTTGGGGTGCTAAAGTGGAGACTACAAACCACAGAGGAGTCTTTTATTCCACTGACAAGTAAGTGCCTCTGGCCAGTCCTGCTAAGCTAGACTGCACTGAGAACTAGAAATAGCCCTGGCTTGTCCATTCTTCATTGCCACAATTCTTTTTGACGAAATGACCTTTCAGAATGGACTCAGTGCTCTATTTAGTGTATTTTGGTAATAAGTAGCTTAAATTTTAAACACCTTTAATTTTGAAACCATTATTTTTAGTAGTTTACACTAGGATGTTTAAGGCGTGCAGCTGCCTCAGTTTTGATATGCCATCTTAACTTTTCTCCATTCTTTTTCTAATGTTCTAATATACCTGCTTTGCTTTTCTCTTCAGTTAATTGCTGGCCCTCAGAAAGTGGAAATGGTTGTGATGTCAACATAGAATATGAGCTACAAGAAGATAATTTAGAACTGAATGATGTGGTTATCACCATCCCACTCCCGTAAGTACCCCACATAATCATTTTTTCTATAGCGAGTTTATAGAACTAGTCTTTTGGAACTCATTTTGGAGGCAGCACTTAGCTGGCTATCCATTCTAAGATATTTGTTTCTCATAAAGGTCAGTTGTGAAAGAAGCCATGTACAAAAGGCTGCATACTTACTATTTGATGCCACTTATAAGACATTCTGAAAAGGTATTACTCTTGGAACAGAAATCAAGCATTTGATTGCAGAGGAGCACAAAGGAACTTTTGGAGATGATGGAAATGTTCTATGACTTGATTGTAATGGTGCTTACAAGATACATTTGGCAATGCATTGAGCTGTACACTTTTAAAGGAGTGGATATTACTGATTTTAAAGCCAAACAAGCAAAGCTGGTTATAGTTCTAGGGCTGTGTTTTCAGATATTGGTCTTCAGATTGTTCATGTAGTAATGAAGGTCTCCAGAAGGAGGAGCCAATTCTCAGTCAGACTTTTCTCTGCTTTGTTTTGCAACTCTTCAAGGAATTGAGTCTGTCAGACTGAATTTTTATTTTTCACTTTGTTCTCTACATTTTCAGCTAAAGATGAGATTATGTTTTCAAGGGTACTATTCTTGCTGAAACAAGATATCTACATTAATTTCAGTAAATTTTCTAACAGCTTTATTGAGGTATAGTTGACATGATAAACTACACATATTTAAATTATAAAGTTTGATAAGTTTTGGCATGTATGCACCATCATCACAATTAAGATAACAAAAATATGCATCCCCCCCAGAAGTTTAGTTCCGGTAAGTTTTTGATGTGTGCTTTAAATGGCCTACTTTCTAGGATCATCTGGAAGTACTCTCTACTTTAAGTTTATCTCCTCACTAGCATTTCTAGTGACTGAACTATTATTACTTCACCATTGAATCCCTGCTTCTCTCCTCTGCCTTTCAGCACCCCCATGATTATTAAGTACAGGGCTTAATTATGAATACCCAGTAGGTAAATTCTTAGTGTGTCTATACTATTAAATTGCTTGGTTATTATTGCAGAGGAAATGGTTCTAATTTAATCTGTAGTTTTGTTCAAATTAATTTTAATTTAATTTGAATTAAAATTAAATCTAATTTATTTGTAGTTTGATTCAGACCTTTACATGGCCAGGTCTGGTTTTAGTCATTCTTATTCCCATTTTTTAAAATATGCTTTATTACCAATATCCCCTTTAATGGGCTAATCGTCTTATTCTTCACAGCTTGGTTATTATTTCAGAACAGTAGATGCCTGCCTTGAACCATTGTGAGACTTGTGCGTTGGTGACAGGTGTGGGTTTTATTTTGTCAAGATTTATTTTACTAGACTATTTTTAGGATGCCACAAGTTTTAGGCCTCTCCATCTACCCTATAATTGTGGTTATGGTGGTTTCCTGTGTCTTAGTTCAACTTTGCAATAGTCTCCAGAAGAGACCCTTAGACAGCATTTTATCCTGTTGTCTAGAACTGATCAAATTAGAGGATCTCAGAATCAGAATTGGAACAAGGGCAAAGGGAAGAAACACATGTACAACTGGGACCATAAAATTGATAGGGAAGAGTTAATTGTGTTCTCTCACCCTTAAAGTTTTCTTTGTCTCCCTTATTTACCCTGCCTTTAATGCAAACATTGGATGTCACTGTTGAGTTAAAGGTGGTAAATTTAGAGTGTGTAGGAGTAGCTGGCACTGCCTGTCAGCCGTGTGCGGGGATGCACAGTGCGTCCTGACTAGCCCTGGTTCTCCTGCAGATTAAGGACAACTATGTAATATCTCTCTTTTCCATCACGTTCACATTTTGCCCAGGGGTAATTGTGCTTTCACTTATCAAATAAAAGTTCAGTTACTGGATTATAAATCAAATAAACCCACTGGCATCGACTACAATAAGTTTTAAAACCTTCTAAAATCTTTTAAAAACATCCTCTCAAAGGTCCAAATTCACCTCCATTCTAAATAACCACATAATGGTGTTTAAGTTCTCCCCCACTGTTATTATCAACCTGTTTTTCCCCTCATTGGCATCTGTGAAGAGAGCTACACTATGTTAAAATTCCATCATGACAAGGCAGCACACGATTAGTGCAGTATTTTTGGAAATACCTCCCACTTTACACATTTGTCAGTCTCAGTCCCCTGTCAGCTCCAGATCTAGTCTGTAAGCTGGAGCAGCCCAGGACTATATTTGCCCATTACTTATGGTTGCATATATCTGTACCTACAAAAGGAATGAATGAGATCCTTGGCCAAGGTTAAGGGTCCTTGAAGTTATCAGGGAGTCTAATTTTTTCTAGGACTATATAAAAGTGGGCAGAATTTGAGGAGCATAATCAAATTTGGGGCTGGTTTTCCTTGGCATAGTTCTTCTCGCTCTGGACAGCTAACTTGACACGGATGTTTCTTGTGACAGATCTGGTGTCGGTGCACCGGTGATTGGTGAGATTGATGGCGAATACCGACATGACAGTCGACGAAATACCTTGGAGTGGTGCCTGCCAGTGATTGATGCCAAAAATAAGAGTGGCAGCCTTGAGTTCAGCATTGCTGGGCAGCCCAATGATTTCTTCCCTGTTCAAGTCTCTTTCATCTCCAAAAAAAACTACTGTAACATACAGGTACCCCTGTTTAATAGAGAACTTATATGGGGAAAGTGGTAGGACAGATACCTGATAGACAACATGACTTCATGGTCAGAGCAGAAATCAGAAAACCTGATGTCCCCCGTGGATTCCATTGCTGCCTCATAATATAATCTTGGTCAGTTCTTCACCTGCTTTATCTCAGTTTTCCTCTCTAGATCAAAGTAAAGAAATTGAATATGACTACATATACAAGTACTTATGGGTTGTGCAAGACTCATATCTCTTAGTTGCCTGTTTTTTTTAATAATCTCATGTATCTTAAAATCCATTTGCCAAAACACTCAACGCATGACTTAGTAATGCCTTCTGTATTGTCACTTGGTTTGATCCCAAGGAATGAAAGAAAGTTTATTTGGAAGACAAAATTATTGCCAAAAAAGGTGATTCTAATACAAATAGATACAGTTTTTGTGTTCTTCTGTGTCACAGCTTCCCTTCATTAATATGGATAATCATAAGCCAATTCTGTTGTAAAACTTGTCCTTAAAGGTAGGCAGGCAGAGCAGGGGAAATCTGTGAACTGTTTATTTATTTATTTATTCATGCATTCATTGATTCATTCCGTGCCATGCATCTTGTGGGATCTTAGTTTCCCGACCAGGGATTGAACCCAGGCCCATGGCAGTGAAAGCGCTGAGTGCTAACTACTGGACCACCAGGGATTTCCCTGTGAACTGTCCTTCAGATCATTATTTTTAACTCTTTGTTCTTCCAGCTTTCAAACTGCATTATAAGCACCGAGTTTATATTGTTATCTTCCCCTCTGACTTGTTCATTTGCTTGTCATTCTGGTTATCTTCCCAGATGGTCTCTGTCTCTCCTGAAAGTGCTTGGGAAGTTATAGTTTCATCTGCTGGATGATTCCAAAGAGCAGTCCTCCCTCCCTCCCTCCCTCCCTCCCTCTCTCCCTCTC
>RJWK010050873.1:0-16132 GCA_004363435.1 Platanista minor | reverse complement strand
TTCTTTCATCAGTGTCTTATAATTTTCTGCATACAGGTCTTTTGTCTCCTTAGGTAGGTTTATTCCTAGATATTTTATTCTTTTTGTTGCAGTGGTAAATGGGAGTGTTTTCTTGATTTCACTTTCAGATTTTTCATCATTAGTGTATAGGAATGCCAGAGATTTCTGTGCATTAATTTTGTATCCTGCTACTTTACCACATTCATTGATTAGCTCTAGTAGTTTTCTGGTAGCCTCTTTAGGATACTCTATGTATAGTATCATGTCATCTGCAAACAGTGACAGCTTTACTTCTTTTCTGATTTGTATTCCTTTTATTTCCTTTTCTTCTCTGATTGCTGTGGCTAAAACTTCCAAGACTATGTTGAATAAGAGTGGTGAGAGTGGGCAACCTTGTCTTGTTCCTGATCTGAGTGGAAATGCTTTCAGTGTTTCACCATTGATGACGATGTTGCCTGTGGGTTTGTCATATATGGCCTTTATGATATTGAGGAAACTTCCCTCTAGGCCTACTTTCTCCAGGGTTTTTATCATAATTGGGTGTTGAATTTTGTCAAAAGCTTTCTCTGCATCTATTGAGATGATCATATGGTTTTTCTCCTTCAATTTGTTAATATGGTGTATCACGTTGATTGATTTGCGTATATTGAAGAATCCTTGCATTCCTGGAATAAACTCCACTTGATCATGGTGTATGATCTTTTTAATGTGCTGTTGGATTCTGTTTGCTAGTATTTTGTTGAGGATTTTTGCATCTATGTTCATCAGTGATATTGACCTGTAGTTTCCTTTCTTTGTGACATCCTTGTCTGGTTTTGGTATCAGGGTGATGGTGGCCTCGTAGAATGAATTAAGGAGTGTTCCTCCCTCTGCTATATTTTGGAAGAGTTTGAGAAGGATAGGTGTTAACTCTTCTCTAAATGTTTGATAGAATTCGCCTGTGAAGCCATCTGGTCCTGGACTTTTGTTTGTTGGAAGATTTTAATCACAGTTTCAATTTCAGGGCTTGTGATTGGTCTGTTCATCTTTTCTATTTCTTCCTGATTCAAGTCTTGGCAGGTTGTGCATTTCTAGGAATTTGTCCATTTCTTCCAGGTTGTCCATTTTATTGGCATAGAGTTGCTTGTAGTAATCTCTTATGATCTTTTGTATTTCTGCAGTGTCGGTGGTTACCTCTCCTTTTTCATTTCTAATTCTATTGATTTGAGTCTTCTCCCTTTTTTTCTTGGTGAGTCTGGCTAATGGTTTATCAATTTTGTTTATCTTCTCAAAGAACCAGCTTTTAGTTTCATTGATCTTTGCTGTCGTTTCCTTCATTTCTTTTTCATTTAATTCTGATCTGATCTTTATGTTTTTTTTCCTTCTGCTAACTTTGGGGTTTGTTTGTTCTTCTTTCTCTAATTGGTTTAGGTGCAAGGTTAGGTTGTTTATTCGAGATGTTTCCTGTTTCTTAAGGTAGGATTGTATTGCCATAAAGTTCCCTCTTAGAACTGCTTTTGCTGCATCCCATAGGTTTTGGGTCGTCATGTCTGCATTGTCATTTGTTTCTAGATATTTTTTGATTTGCTCTTTGATTTCTTCAGTGATCACTTCGTTATTAAGAGGTGTATTGTTTAGCCTCCATGTGTTTGTATTTTTTACAGATCTTTTCCTGTAATTGATAACTAGTCTCAGAGCGTTGTGGTCGGAAAAGATACTTGATACAATTTTAATTTTCTTAAATTTATCAAGGCTTGATTTGTGATCCAAGATATGATCTATCCTTGAGAATGTTCCATGAGCTCTTGAGAAAAATGTGTATTCTGTTGTTTTTGGATGGATTGTCCTATAAGTATCAATTAAGTCCATCTTGTTTAATGTATCATTTAAAGCTTCTGATTCCTTATTTATTTTCATTCTGGATGATCTGTCCATTGGTGAAAGTGGGGTATTAAAGTCCCCTACTATGAATGTGTTACTGTCGATTTCCCCTTTTATGGTTGTTAGTATTTGCCTTATGTATTGAGGTGCTCCTGTGTTGGGTGCATAAATATTTACAGTTGTTATATCTTCTTCTTGGATCGACCCCTTGATCATTATATAGCGTCCTTCTTTGTCTCTTGTAACAGTCTTTATTTTAAAGTCTATTGTCTGATACGAGAATTGCTACTTCAGCTTTCTTTTGGTTTCCATTTGCATGGAATATCTTTTTCCATCCCCTTACTTTCAGTCTGTATGTGTCTCTAGGTCTGAAGTGGGTCTCTTATAGACAGCATATATATGGGTCTTGTTTTTGTATCCATTCAGCCAGTCTGTGTCTTTTGGTGGGAGCATTTAATCCACTTACTTTTAAGGTGATTATCAATATGTATGTTCCTATTCCCATTTTCTTAATTGTTTTGGGTTTGTTATTGTAGGTCTTTTCCTTCTCCTGTGTTTCTTGCCTAGAGAAGTTCCTTTAGCATTTGTTGTAAAGCTGGTTTGGTGGAGCTGAACTCTCTCAGCTTTTGCTTGTCTGTAAAGATTTTAATTTCTACATCAAATCTGAATGAGAGCCTTGCTGGGTAGAGTAATCTTGGTTGCAGGTTTTTCTCCTTCATCACTTTAAATATGTCCTGCCAGTCCCTTCTGGCTTGAAGAGTTTCTGCTGAAAGATCAGCTGTTAACCTTATGGGGATTCCCTTGTGTGTTATTTGTTGTTTTTCCCTTGTTGCTTTTAATATGTTTTCTTTGTATTTAATTTTTGATAGTTTTATTAATATGTGTCTTGGCATGTTTCTCCTTGGATTTATCCTGTATGGGACTCTCTGTGCTTCCTGGACTTGCTTAACTATTTCTTTTCCCATAGTAGGGAAGTTTTCCACTATAATCTCTTCAAATATTTTCTCAGTCCCTTTCTTTTTCTCTTCTTCTTCTGGAACCCCTATAATTCGAATGTTGGTGCGATTAATATTGTCCCAGAGGTCTCTGAGACTGTCCTCAGTTCTTTTCATTCTTTTTTCTTTATTCTGCTCTGCAGTATGTATTTCCACTATTTTATCTTCCAGGTCACTTATCCGTTCTTCTGCCTCAGTTATTCTGCTATTGATCCCATCTAGAGTATTTTTAATTTCATTTATTGTGTTGTTCGTTGTTGCTTGTTTCATCTTTAGTTCTTCTAGGTCCTTGTTAATTCTCTTTCCAAGATTTTGGATTATCTTTACTATCATTATTCTGAATTCTTTTTCAGGTAGACTGCCTATTTCCTCTTCCTTTGTTAGGTCTGGTGGGCTTTTATCTTGCTCCTTCATCTGCTGTGTGTTTTTCTTCTCATTTTGCTTATCTTACTGTGTTTGGGGTCTCCTCTTTGCAGGCTTCAGGTTCATAGTTCCCGTTGTTTTTGGTGTCTGTCCCCAGTGGCTAAACTTGGTTCAATGGGTTGTGTAGGCTTCCTGGTGGAGGGGACTGGTGCCTGTGTTCCGGTGGATGAGGCTGGATCTTGTCTTTCTGGTGGGCAGTTCCACGTCTGGTAGTGTGTTTTAGGGTGTCTGTGGACTTATTATGATTTTAGGCAGCCTTTCTGCTGCTGGGTGGGGTTGTATTCCTGTCTTGCTAGTTGTTTTGCATAAGGTGTCCAGCACTGTAGCTCGCTGGTCGTTGAGTGAAGCTGGGTGCTGGTGTTGAGATGGAGATCTCTGGGAGATTTTTGCCATTTGATATTATGTGGAGCTGGGAGGTCTCTTGTGGACCAGTGTCCTGAAGTTGGCTCTCCCACCTCACAGGCACAGCACTGACTCCTGGCTGCATCACCAAGAGCCTTTCATTCACATGGCTCAGAATAAAAGGTAGAAAAATTAGAAAGAGAGAAAGAGAGAGAGCGAGCGAGAGAGAGAGAGAGGAAGAAAGGAAGAAAGAAAGAAAGAGGATAAAATAGAATAAAGTAAGATAAAATAAAATAAAGTTATTAAAATAAAAAAATAATTATTAAGATAAAAAAATTTTTTTAAGTTAAAAAAAAAAAACGTACAGATAGATTCGTAGGACAAATGGTGAAAGCAAACCTATGCAGACAAAATCTCACACAGAATACACATACACACTCACAAAAAGAGGAAAAGGGGAAAAACATAATAAATCTTGCTCTCAAAGTCCACCTCCTCAATTTGGGATGATTCGTTGTCTATTCATGTATTCCACAGATGCAGGGTACATCAAGTTGATCGTAGGGATTTAATCCGCTGCTCCTGAGGCTGCTGGGAGAGATTTCCCTTTCTCTTCTCTGTTCGCACAGCTCCCGGGGCTCAGCCTTGGATCTGGCCCCGCCTCTGCGTGTAGGTCGCTGGAGGGCGTCTGTTCTTCGCTCAGATAGGACGGGGTTAAAGGAGCAGCTGACTCGGCGGCTCTGGCTCACTCATGCTGGGGGGAAGGAAGGGCACGGAGTGCAGGCCGAGCAGCAGAGACCAGTGGGAAGTTGCACCTTCCTGAGGCGCGCCGTGCGTTCTCCTGGGGAAGTTGTCCCTGAATCCCGGGACCCTGGCGATGGCAGGCTGCACAGGCTTCCCGGAAGGGAGGTGTGGATAGTGACCTGTGCTCCCACACAGCCCTCTTGGTGGTGGCAGCAGCAGCCTTAGCATCTCAGGCCCGTCTCTGGGGTCCGCGCTGTTAGCCGCAGCTTGCGCTCGTCTCTGGAGCTCCTTTAAGCAGCGCTCTTAATCCCCTCTCCTCGCGCACCAGGAAACAAAGAGGGAAAAAAAAGTCTTGCCTCTTCAGCAGGTCCAGACTTTTCTCCGGACTCCCTTCCGGCCAGGCGTGGCGCACTAGCCCCCTGCAGGCTGTGTTCATGCCGCCAACCCCAGTCCTCTCCCTGCTCTCAGACCGAAGCCCATGCCTTAGTTCCCAGATCCGCCCGCCGCGGCAGGTGAGCAGACAAGCCTCTCGGGCTGGTGAGTGCAGGTCAACACCGAACCTCTGTGTGGGAATCTCCCCGCTTTGCCCTCCGCGCCCCTGTTGCTCTGCTCTCCTCTGTGACTCCGAAGCTTCCCCGCTCCGCCACCCGCAGTCTCCGCCCGCGAAGGGGCTTCCTAGTGTTTGGAAACCTTTACTCCTTCACAGCTCCCTCCCAGAAGTACAGATCCCGTCCCTATTCTTCTGTCTCTGTTTATTCTTTTTTCGTTTGCCCTACCCAGGTACGTGGGGAGTTTCTTGCCTTTTGGGAGGTCTGAGGTCTTCTGCCAGCGTTCAGTAGGTGTTCTGTAGGAGTTGTTCCACGTGTAGATGTATTTCTGGTGTATCTGTGGGGACGAAGATGATCTCCGCGTTTTACTCTTCCGCCATCTTCTCTATCTCTCTGGCATGTGGTTTAAATAAATGAATCTACAGTCAAAAGGAGGACAGGCTCCGCGTTTTCTTTCAAGTGTGATTTTAAGTCCAACTTCGTGCAGGAAAACGGGTGGGCCCATCTTATTTTCTTTTGGCTAAAGAACTTTTAAAACATTTCTTGTGGGGCAAGTCTGCTGCTGCTGATTTCACTTACTTTTTGTTTGTCTAACAAAGTCTTTATTCCCACTTCACTTTTGAAGAATAATGTTGCTGAAGAGAGAATTCTAGGTCGGTTTTATATTTTTTCAAACTATTAAAGATTTTATTCCATTCTCTTCATATCTGCATAATCTCTTACAAAACTTCAACTGTAATTCTTGTTCTCCTTTAGTAAGCAATTCCCCCCATCCCCATGTGGCTTGTTCCAGAATTTTCTCTTTGCCTTTGGTTTTCTGCAGTTTGAATATGGTATATTCCAATGGGTTAAATTGCATCCCCCCCCCCCCCCCCCCCACACACACACACAATTCACATGTTGAAGTCCTAACCCCTGGTATGACCTTATTTGGAGACCTTATTTAGAGAAAGAATTTTTATACAGCTAATCGAGTTCAACTGAGGTCATTAGGGTGGACCCAAATTCAATAAGAAGGATATCCTAATAAGAAGGGTGGATTTGATCACAGACATAAAGGGAAGATGATGTGAAGACACAAGGGGAAGGCAGCCTTCTGTAGGTCTGTCTGTTTCACCTCCTCACCTCATGCCTCTCAGAAGGAATCAACCTTGCTGACACCTTGAGCCTCCAGAACTGTGAGAAAATAAATCTGTTATTTAAGCCATGCAGGTTTAGTACTTTGCTGTGGTGACCTTATCAAACTAATACATATGCCTAGCTTAAGTGTTTGGGATTTGCTTGTTTAATTTGCTTATTTGTTTGTTTTTGCTATTTATTATGCTTGTTCTTCTCTGAGCTTTCTGTGTCTGTTGTTATTTTGGAAAGTTTTTAGCTATTTTTACTTCAAATATTAATTCTGATTTGTCCTCTTTTTTCCTTCTGCCATTCCAATTAAATGTACCTTAATTACACATTTTAGAATTGGCCCACAATTCTTGGATGTTCTGTTTTTGTTATTGTTTGCAAAACACGTTTTATTTTGAAAAGTGTCTGTCTTCAAGCACACTGATCTTTCCACATTTGTGCTGAGTCTACTGGTGGGCCTTCAAGTGTATTTTTATTTCTCTTAGTTTTTTAATTTCAAGTATTTCCTTTTGATTTCTTCTTAAGGTTTCTGTCTCTCTGCTTACATTACCCATCTATTCTTAGATGCTGTCTACTTTTTCCACTAGAGCTCTTATATTAATCATAGTTATTTTAAATTTCCTATGTGATATTTCCAAAATGTGTCTTGTAACTTGGCATGCCTTGTAAGTTGTTATTGAAATTGCACATGTATCTATTAACAGGAATTGAAATAAATAGGCCTTTTTGTGAAGATTTATACTATTTGCTTATGAGTTGGTCTGTGTTTAATGTTTTTTACAATCATATGTATCAGAGGCTTCAAATTCTTCTACTATCATTGTTTTTGTTTCCCCTCTTGATTTTGAGTTTTCCTAACTTCTCCTCCTCAGGGAGGGTAGTATATGGCAGGTCTTTCAGCATTGATCCACTGTTATTATATTGGAGCCCTGTTCATGTGATGGTTAGAGGTGGAGGAACGAGAACATTCTGTAATCTTCAGATTAAAACTCCATCTTTTAGGGGCCCCATGCCTTGGTACTGTGATCTTCGAGTGTTTCTCCCATGGTATGGATTTTTTTTCTTGCCAACCCTTTCACCCTCTCATAGCTGCCACATTTTGATGTACTTCCTTGAAGCCCTAGTCCTTGTTGATTATTCTCCCCTTCTTAGATGATACAGGAAGGCTAGAAGTATTTTAGTGAGAGGGAGGTCATTCCTCCAGCTGGAATAAGGCTCGCCAAAGACTCTTCTCGGAGAGCAAGCTTTTGCTGTGAAGAAGTCACCCAGCATGTTTCAAAATGATTACAACTCCCCTGCTCCTATCAGAGATATGAGGGGATCATCTTCAGATCTTCACCATGGGAATGCAGTGGAGGTCCAAGAGATAATGTCTACTAGTGTGTTGCCTTTGCCTAAGACTGTTCCACTTAGGAGTTTCTTATTCTCATGCTAGTACACACTCAGCCTCTAGAAGTTTGTCTACATTACTGTTTTGGTCTTCCTACAAATGTATGGCTCTTTCTCTGGTTAAGAATATCTTGGTTGTGATTTTCCATATCCACCTAAGTCTCCAAATTTGATTGGCAGTTTTCCCAGCCGCCTCCGTCTTCTAATTGATCCAAGGAAAGTTGCTGATTTTTTAAATTTGTCCATCTTTTTGTTGTAAGGGTGTGAGTGAGTGCCTTCAAAGTTTTTACATTTTGCAGCTGAAAGTTTAATCCTCCACCTCTATAGAATAAATAGATAAATACCATCATCTCGGAGTTAACCCTTTTTTAAAACTACGAGATTATTTTGTCTTCATCCCTCCACTCTCATCCCCACTCTGAACTGGCATATGATGAGTATTCAAAAATGTTGCTTGGAAATTTGATTGAGTGAATGACAATGATTAAGTGACAAATTTGAAAATAAAAATTATTTTACAGTAAGAAAGGAATGACTTAAAATATTAATCTAGGGAGTGTTGGGTGTTACTTGCTCAATGTCCAAGCTCAGATAAGGCCTCTATCTCTCAGCCCATATTATGAATTCAGTACATTGCATTTTACCAATCCAACTTGTAACAGAAAGTATAGTAGAAATGGCCAAGTTAAAGGCTTTTTTTTAACAAAAGCCTTAATTCAGAATTTATTTAAGCTGCACACGCTATGGTTGTCCCAGTTGATTCCAGGGCTTTTAGTATTTCTCAGGTGAGTCAAGTCCTCCCAGTGTGGCAGCCCATTCTCTAAAACAAATACCTACAAGGAAGAAAAGAGAAGTGATGCAAAAGTGAGGCTGCACATAGAAGAGTTTTATTTATGTAGAAACTCATACTTCCAGAACCATTATTTAATTATGTGTCCTTTGTTTTCCCTTTAGACCCTTGACCCATATATGAGAAATTCCTTCTTTGTGTTAGAATATGGCAAAAAGTTAAAACTTTCACTTAGTGTATCCAGCTAATATCCTGTGTCTTCCAAACAACCCCACATGCAGTTAGAAAGCAAACGTGTTCTTGAGTCCTAATTAGATCCTGGAATTCTTTTGCCATGCTTCTTCAGTGATTTTCAACCCTGACAAAAATTCTCCCATGTCTAGTCCTTTAAACTTTCTGTTTCCTCTACCTAGTATGACATTCCCTATAAACATAGTTCTTCACTCCTTCACTTTCTATTTAAATACCAACTTATTAAAAAGGACATTATCAATCACTTCATAAAATAGTATCATACTTATACAAAATCATTAATATACTATAATAGTCCTTTCCCCATTATCATATTTTTCAATATAATGCTTGTTATCATCTGACAAAACTGCATGTTTATTTATTCTAGGGTACACAAGAAAAGAAAAAGAGTTTCCATTTTCCATTTGGAAAGAAAAAATAAATTTACCTCTATGGCAATATTGTCTGGGACATTTTTACAAATCAGGAGCATACTCCACTTTCTCCACTTAGTAACCTTCTTTATTGGTTTACAGAGACTACTACTTCTGGCCAGGTTTTCTGCATCAGCTATGCAAGAAAACATAAGGAATTTTATTCTAGTTGTCTGTCATTTATAAATAAATAATCTAGTTAACCCACAATTTAGGAATATGTTTAAAGATTCTAATTTAGTAAGATTCACAAAAAGACATTCATGTTGATTTTGCTTCTGATTTTTGCAAACATGGATGTTTTTGCAAATATTCTTTGATGGATGCTCCTTTGGTGTAGCTAAACTGTGGGTTCCATGTGAGAAACAGAGTATTACACTGTCTTAGTTTATCTTTCTTTATTTCTTGCTTTTTTCTTTGGTATGACTATATATCATCTCCAAAATTGTTTTTAAGTTCTGTGCATATTGTTATAACTTGCATTTTACTTTTCCAGACTTCTCACAGTCTAGTTTTATGTGTGTGTGCTTGAATACAGTGTACGCTTTCCTGAAGTCTGATATAAATCCCAAGTCTTCTGATTGTTGCACTTGAATTTCAATGAACTGATGCCAAAAAGAAACAGAGCTGTGATATATATGACTTTTCAGTATAAATTTTCTTCTTTTACCGATAAATGCCTATTTTAATATCTGGTATTTATACCCAGCATGGCTGTTTGGATTATATTTTTCTAATACCCACAAATCAGTTGTCTGCATTGCCATAGTGACACTTATCCCCTGAACATTGTCCTTGTGAGAAATGAGTGTAAACTACACTGACTGGCTTTGGTTTTTACAATTTTTTTTTTTTTTTCATTTTAGTCTCTGCCACTGAAGGACATAATGACCTATCAACCCTTAATGGAAAAAAAAAAAAAAAATTGGAGGCAAAAGAGGGCCACAGGGTGGAAAAAATTAGTCTTTGGATCTTGATTTCAATTTTACTGTATGTCAGGACAATTATAAAGCCAGTATCTAAAGGAACTTTCTCCAGTGACACAGAAAAAAACAAGTCAGAGTGTCAGAGAGCAGAGGAAACTTATGGCCAAAAAGTAAATAATTTACCAAATACTTTTGACAAAGGACACTAATTTTCAACACCATTGTCCTTGACATAGCACGCAGCTAAAAATATATGAAAAGCTTTGCCCTAATGTGGACCAGAGCAGAATACTACCTCTAAGGTAATTTCAAAGTGAAGATAATAAAGCAATAAGCACAGTGGTTGCTCGATTGGAGATTGTGGGAATATGCATTCAAAGGAAAGCCTTCATATCTAAATGAAGAGAAATGAGGGAACAGCACTGCAGACAGACATGCCCAGTGTAACCAGATCTGGTTTGACTCAGCTTATTTTCCCCATCACTGAAAAGGGACAGCTATGCCATCAATTATAGTCAGATCATTTTTTCTCTGTTTAAATAGACAACATGTCAGGTAGGTAACTAAATGTCTGTTATGCTCCAACAATGTCACTTAGGAGCAGAATCAACACTCTGAGTGTGACTGTCACAATACAACATTTCCTTACAAAGATGGTAGCAGCTCCAAATAAAGTTCTGAGGGCAATTTCCCAACAGGCGTTCAGTGAAGTCAATGTCAGTTGAACTTTAGCAGAATGGAAAATGTTACTTCAACAAAAAGTCAACCTGAGTGAAATAGTTTCCCTACTACCTTATTTACTCAAACAAAATAGTTAAGAGAGGGTACTCTGCATTGTTTAGATTAGAGGATCAGAATTATTAAATCCATACTTGAAACCTAAAACTAAGCCACTAAATAAGAAAATTATATCTTAAAAGCAAATGGTTTTACAGATTAGTATGGAGTGCAAACTGTGTTATACTGGAGAGACATTTCCAGGAAGGGGTTCACATTAAGGTAGATTTTGTTGCCTAGAAATACATGAGAAATGGCAGTTCAATATTATCACCAAATTTGGGGGTAGAGCATCTTCTCCATTACAGTACTAAGTGAGACAGCTTCAGATTCTCTCAGATATCCTTACTTGAATTAGTGGATGGTATCCTATAGCTCTTGAGTGTTCTTTGTAGTCTTTGGAAACTGTAAATATTTCAAGAACTTTTTGATTTCTATGGGGAAAATGACATTTTGGTATTGAATATATTATCAAAAGATATTTGCTTTGGGGAAGATATGATGCAAGGAGGTTAAAATCTTTAAAGGAAACTATATGATATATTCAAGGCATTCATCAAAGTTTCAAAAATAATGGATCGAAAGCACTACCATATCAGTTAATTAAATAATAATAATAACCTAAGGTGACCACTAACTGGGTGCTCCATCAACGGGCAGGGCAAACTGAATCTGACGGTATTATTCAAATGTTTTATCTAAGCTTCTAAGCAGCAAATTTTATTCTGACTGATAAGACAGAACCTAACATAAGGGACGTATTTATTTCTCTTGATCTCTAGATCACCTTCTCTTTCTCTCTCTCTCTCTCTCTCTCTCTCTCTGTGTGTGTGTGTGTGTGTGTGTGTATGTGTGTGTGTGTCTTTTCCTCTCTCTCTCCAGAGAGAAGGAGAGAAAAGACAGGACATTGGAGAAAACAACTTTATACACACTCCCTATAACTATTATAATCTTCTGTCTATATAACCGTCCTTCTATCTACCAACCTATTTATCATCTATTTGTTGAAAGCCATCTGTTTCCTTTCTTCTATAGGTTAATTTGTAAATGATTTTACCAATGAATATTTCAATTTAATATACGTAGACAGACCTTCAAGATGGCAGAGGAGTAATACATGGAGATCACCTTCCTCCCCACAAATACATCAAAAATACATCTACATGTGGAACAACTACTACAGAACACCTACTGAATGATGGCAAACACCTCAGACTTCCCAAAAGCCGTGTGGCTGACAGGGTCTTGGTGCTCCAGCTGGCTGGTGGGCCTAAGCCCCTGAGGAGGGAGAGCTGAGTTCAGGACACTGGACCACCAGAGACCTCCCAGTCCCATGTAATGTCAATCAGTGACAGCTCTCCAAGAGATCTCCATCTCAATGTTAGGACCCAGCCTCACGCAATAAACAACAATCTCCAGTGCTGGATGTCCCATGCCAAAAAATTATCAAGACAGGAACACAACCTCACCCATTAGCAGAGAGGCTGCCTAAAATCACATTAAGTTCACAGACACCCCACAACACACCACCAGTTGTGGTCCTGCCCTCCAGAAAGACCAGATCCAGCCTCATCCACCAGAACACAGGCAGCAATCCCCTCCACCAGGAAGCCTACACAACCCACTGAACCAACCTTACCCACTGGGGGCAGACACCAAAAAAAAAAAAAGGGAACTACAAACCTGCAGCCAGTGAAAAACAGACCCCCAAAACAGTAAGTTAAGCAAAATGAGAAGACAGAGAAATGCACAGCAGATGAAGGAGCAAGATAAAAACCCACCATCCCAAAAAAATGAAGAATAAATAGGCAGTCTACCTGAAAAAGAATTCAGAGTAATGATAGTAAAGATGATGCAAAATCTTGGAAAAAGAATGGAGAAAATACAAGAAATGTTTAACAAAGACCTAGAAGAACTAAAGAGCAAACAAACAATGATGAACAACAAAATAAATGAAATTAAATATCTCTTGAAGGAATCAGTAGCAGAATAACTGAGGCAGAAGAACAGACAAATGATCTGGAAGATAAAAGAATGGGAATAACTACCACAGAGCAGAATAAAGAAAAAAGAATGAAAACAATTGAGAAAAGTCTCAGAGACCTCTGGGACAACATTAAATGCACCAACATTCGAAATATAGGGGTCCCAGAAAAACAAGAGAAAGAGACTGAGAAAATATTTGAACAGATTATAGTTGAAAACTTCCATACTATGGGAACGGAAATAATCAAGTCCAGGAAGCACAGAGAGTCTCATACAGGATAAATCCAAGGAGAAACACAACAAGACATATATTAAACAAATTATCAAAAATTAAATACAGGGAAAAATATTAAAAGCAGCAAGGGTAAAGCAACAAATAACATACAAGGAAATTCCCAAAAGGTTAACAGCTGATCTTTCAGCAGAAACTCTGCAAGCCAGAAAGGAGTGGCAGAAAATAATTTAAAGAGATAAAAGGAAAAAACCTACAACCAAGATTACACTACCCAGCAAGGATCTCATTCAGATTTGATGGAGAAATTAAAACCTTTACAGATAAGCAAAAGCTGAGAGAATTCAGCACCACCAAACCAGCTTTACAACAAATGCTAAAGGAACTTCTCTAGGCAGGAAACACAAAAGAAGGAAAAGACCTAATAACAAACCCAAAACAATTTAAAAAATGGTAATAGGAACGTACATATTGATAATTACCTTAAATGTAAATGGATTAAATGCTCCAACCAAAAGACATAGACTGGCTGAATGAATACAAAAACAAGACCCATATATATGCTGTCTACAAGAGACCCACTTCAGACCTAGGGACAAATACAGACTGAAAGTGAGGGGATGGAAAAAGATGTTCCATGCAAATGGAAACCAGAAGAAAACTGGAATAGCAATTCTCATATCAGAAAAAATAGACTTTAAAATAAAGACTATTACAAGAGACACAGAAGGACACTGCATAATGATCAAGGGATGAAGCCAAGAGGAAGACATAACAATTGTAAATATTTATGCACCCAATATAGGAGCACATCAATACAGAAGGCAAATGCTAACAGCCATAAAAGGGGAAATTGACAATAACACAATAGTAGGGAACCTTAACACCCTACTTTTACCAATGGACAGATCAACCAAAATGAAAAAAAATAAGGAAACACAAAATTTTAAAAACACATTAAAAAAGATGGACTTAATCGATATTTATAGGCATACCATCCAAAAACTACAGAATACACATTGTTCTCAAATGCTCATGGAAAATTCTCTGGGTAGATAATATCTTGGGTCACAAATCAAGCCTTGGTAAATTTAAGAAAATTTGAATAATATCAAGAATCTTTTCTGACCACAATGCTATGAGATTAGTTATCAATTACACACAAAAAAACTAAAAAATACAAACGCATGGAGGCTAAACTGTACTTAATAACCAAGAGATCACTGAACAAATCAAAGAGGAAATCAAAAATACCTTGAAACAAATGATAATGAAAACAGGACGACCCAAAATCTATGGGATGCAGCAAAAGCAGTTCTGAGAGGGAAGTTTACAGCAATACAGTCCTACCTTAAGAAACAAGAAACATCTCAAATAAACAACCTAACCTTACACCTAGAGCAATTAGAGAAAGAAGAACAATACAACCCCAAAGTTAGCAGAAGGAAATAAATCATAAAAATCAGATCAGAAATAAATGAAAAAGAAATGAAGGAAAGGATAGCAAAGACCAATAAAACTAAAAGCTGGTTCTTTGAGAAAGTAAACAAAATTGATAAACCATTAGCCAGACTCATCAAGAAAATAAGAGAGAAAACTCAATAGAATTAGAGATGTAAAAGGAGAAGTAACAACTGACACTGCAGAAATACAAAGGATCGTGAGAGATTACTACAAGCAACTATATGCCATTAAAATGGACAACCTGGAAGAAATGGACAAATCCTTAGAAATGCACAACCTTCCGAGCCTCAACCAGGAAGAAATAGATAATATGAACAGACCAATCACAAGCACTGAAATTGAAACTGATTAAAAATCTTCCAACAAACAAAAGCCCAGGACCAGATGGCTTCACAGGTGAATTCTGTTAAACATTTAGGGAAGAGCTAACACTCATCCTTCTCAAATTCTTCCAAAATATAGCAGAGGGAGGAACACTCCCAAACTCATTCTACAAGGCCACCATCACCCTGATACCAAACCCAGTCAAAGATGTCACAAAAAAAGAAAACTGCAGGCCAATATCACTGATGAACATAGATGCAATAATCCTCAACAAAATACTAGCAAACAGAATCCAACAGCACATTAAAAGGATCCTACACCATGATCAAGTGGGGTTTATTCCAGGAATGCAAGGATTCTTCAATATATGCAAATAAATCAGTGTGATGCACCGTATTAAGAAATTGAAGGAGAAAAACCATATGATCATCTCAATAGATGCAGAGAAAGCTTTTGACAAAATTCAACACCCATTTATGATAAAAACCCTCCAGAAGGTAGTCATAGAGGGAATTTTCCTCCACATAATAAAGGCTATATATGACAAACCCACAGCCAACATCGTCCTCAATGGGGAAAACCTGAAACCATTTCTACTAAGAAGAGGAACAAGACAAGGTTGCCCACTCTCACCACTATTATTCAACATAGTTTTAGAAGTTTTAGCTACAGCAATCAGAGAAGAAAAACAAATAAAAGAAATCCAAATTGGAAAAGAAGAAGCAAAGCTGTCACTGCAGATGACATGATTCTATACATAGAGAATCCTAAAGATGCTATCGGAAAACTCCTAGATCTAATCAATGAATTTGGTAAAGTGGCAGGATACAAAATTAACGCACAGAAATCTCTGGCATTCCTATACACTAATGATGAAAAATTTGAAAGTGAAATTAAGAAAACACTCCCATTTACCATGGCAACAAACAGAATAAAATATCTAGGAATAAACCTATCTAAGGAGACAAAAGACCTGTATGCAGAAAATTATAAGACACTGATGAAAGATATTAAAGATGATACAGATAGATGGAGAGATATACCATGTTTTTGGATTGGAAGAATCAACATTGTGAAAATGACTGTATTACCCAACGCAATCTACAGATTCAGTGCAATCCCTATCAAAATATCACTGGCATTTTTCACAGAACTAGAACAAAACATTTCACAATTTGTATGGAAACACAGAAGACCCCGAGTAGCCAAAGCAATCTTGAGAATGAATAACGGAGCTGGAGGAATGAGGTGCCTGCACTTCAGACTATACTACAAAGCTACAGTAATCAAGACAGTATGGTACTGGCACAAAAGCAGAAATATAGATCAATGGAACAGGATAGAAAGCCCAGAAATAAACCCATGCACATATGGTCACCTTATCTTTGATAAAGGAGGCAAGAATATACAGTGGAGAAAAGACAGCCTCTTCAATAAGTGGTGCTGGGAAAACTGGACAGCTACATGTAAAAGAGTAAAATTAGAACACTCCCTAACACCATACACAAAAACAAACTCAAAATGCATTAAAGACCT
>RJWK010050872.1:0-16130 GCA_004363435.1 Platanista minor | reverse complement strand
GGTCATGGAAGCAACCTAAATGCCCATCGACAGATGAATGGATAAAGAAGATGTGGTACATATATACAATGGAATATTACTCAGCCATAAAAAGGAACGAAATTGGGTCATTTGTTGAGACTTGGATGGATCTAGAGACTGTCATACAGTGTGAAGTAAGTCAGAAAGAGAAAAACAAATATCGTATATTAAAGCATGTATGTGGAACCTAGAAAAATGGTACAGATGAACCGGTTTATAGGGCAGAAGTTGAGACACAGATGTAGAGAACAAACGTACGGACACCAAGGGGGGAAAGCCGCGGTGGGGTGGGGATGGTGGTGTGCTGAATTGGGTGATTGGGATTGACATGTATACAGTGATGTGTATAAAATTGATGACTAATAAGAACCTGCTGTATAAAAAAAAAAATCAAAAAAATAAATAAATACATAAAGAGAAGGATATAACTGTCTCAGTCATCTACACGTGCCGATAGGAGCTGAAGGGGTGGGCTTGAAAATTTTTTAATTTAGATTTATTGACTTTAAAAATTATTGAGAGAAGTTTTTTCATCTCACCTCAAAATACTGTACAGTATCACTGCTGACAGTACATTTACCCGGAGACTGACTTTATACTAACAAATATGGTGTTCAAATTGTCAACAAAACTAAAATGAATGAGCTCAGCACAATCCAAGTGGATCTTCAACATATCATCAATCAAGCTCTTCCTGGCACTCTAAGGTTAATGTCAAAGTGTGCAATATAACATCATCCATTTTATTTAGCATTTTTTGTGTGCAGCTCGTGCAGCATTCTCTACTGTTTTCCTGATATCTCCTTTCTAGAGTAGAGTGACTATAACAGTGACAAAGCAAAACCTGGAGAAATGTGACCAGAAATTGTTCCCATAGCTTTATTTGTGGTCTCTGGGTAAAAGGTGAGTGTCTCCAAAACAGCCATATTCAAGGATGAAAGCCTGAAAAGCAGTGAGAAATAGACGGGTGGGAAAATGTCAGAGAGATGGAGTAAACTGCCTAGAAGACTCAATCTCAACTCTAGTGAGTCACTTGTATTCAATCTCAATGGAAGACTGAGCAGAGGAATGTGATGGGGTTAACTCCAATAGCATTTCTGAAGGCTGGAAGGTCATTCTGAAAAAAATAATTCCAACATGGATTCTAATTTATCTGATTGGGTTTTCTTCACTGAAATGCATTAAATTCAAATTTCATTCAAGATTGAAGTCCATCTTATTATCGTAATTACAGAAGTAGCCATTTTGCCATGCACAATTCTATTTGTCAGAGAGGAGCCTGGGCTTACGTGCCCCACTGGGATAAAAACTTGTGCTTCACCTCAGGCCAAACAACCAGTAAGAAAGGAACACAATCCCACTCATTAAAAAAAAAAAAAAAAAAAAAAGGAGATGGCAAAAAAATATGTCACAGGCGAAGGAGCAAGGTAAAAACCTACAAGACCAAATAAATGAAGAGTAAATAGGCAATCTACCTGAAAAACAATTCAGAGTAATGATAGTAAAGATGATCCAGAATCTTGGAAATAGAATGGAGGCACGGATTGAGAAAATATAAGAAATGTTTAGCAAAGATCTAGAAGAACTAAAGAACAAACAAACAGAGAAGAACAACACAATTACTGAAATGAAAAATGTGCTAGAAGGAATCAATAACAGAATAACTGAGGCAGAAAAACGAATAAGTGAGCTGGAAGACAAAATGGTGGAAATAACTGCTGAGGAGCAGAATAAAGAAAAAAGGGTGAAAAGAATTGAAGACAATCTCAGAGACCTCTGGGACAACACTAAACGCACCAGCATTTGAACATAGGTGTCCCAGAAGAAGAAGAGAAAAAGAAAGGGTCTGAGAAAATATTTGAAGAGATTATAATTGAAAACTTCCCGAACATGGGAAAGAAAATAGTCTCCCAAGTCCAGGAAGCACAGAGAGTCCCATACAGGATAAACCCTAGGAAAAGCACACCAAGACACATATTAATCAAACTAACAAAAATTAAATTCAAGGAAAAAATATTAAAAGCAGGAAGGGAAAAAAAAATAACATACAAAGGAATCTCCATGAGGTTATCAGCTGATTTTTCAGCAGAAACTCTGCAGGCCAGAAGGGAGTGGCAGGATACACTTAAAGTGATGAAAGAGAAAAACCTACAACCAAGCTTACCCTTCCAGAATGAGCAAGGATCTCATTCAGATTCAGCAAAGTCAAAATCTTTTCAGACAGGCAATAGCTGAGAGAATTCAGCACCACCAAAGCAGCTTTGCAACAAATGCTAAAGGAACTTATCTAGGCAGGAAACACAAGAGAGGGAAAAGACCTACAAAAACAAACCCAAAACGATTAAGAAAATGGTAATAGGAACATACATATCGATAATCAGCTTGAATGTAAATGGATTAAATGCCCCAACCAAAGGACACAGACTGGCTGAATGGATACAAAAACCAGACCCATATATATGCTGTCTACAAGAGACAGACTTCAGACCTAGAAACACATACAGACTGGAAATGAGGGGATGGAAAAAGATATTCCGTGCAAATGGAAATCAAAAGAAAGCTGGAGTAGCAAAACTCATATCAGATAAAATAGACTTTAAAATAAAGACTGTTACAAGAGATAAGGAGGGACACTACATAATGATCAAGAGATCAATCCAAGAAGAAGATATAACAATCATAAATGCTTACGCACCCAACATAGGAGCACCTCAATAAATAAGGCAAATGCTAACAACCATGAAAGGAGAAGTCAACAATGACACAATAATAGTAGGGGACTTTAGCACCCCACTTAACACCAATGGACAGATCATCCAAACAGAAGATAAATAAGGAAACACAGGCTTTAAATGACACCACAGACCAGATAGATCTAATTGATATTTATAGAACATTCCACCCCAAAGTGGCAGAATACACTTTCTTCTCAAGTGCACATGGAACATTCTCCGGGATAGATCACATCTTCGGTCACAAATCAAGCCACGGAAATTTTAAGAAAATTGAAATCGTATCAAGCATCTTTTCTGACCACAATGCCATGAGATTGGAAATCAATGACAGGAAAAAAAACTGTAAAAAACCACAAATACATGGAAGCTAAACTAAATAACCAAGAGATCACTGAAGAAATCAAAGAAGAAAGAAAAAAATACACAGAAACAAATGACAATGAAAACATGATGACCCAAAACCTATGGGCTCAGCAAAAGCAGTTCTAAGAGGGAAGTTTATAGCAATACTGCCTTAGCTCAAGAAACAAGAAAAATCTCAAACAATCTAACCCTACATTTAAAACAACTAGAGAAAGAAGAACAAAGAATACCCAAAGTCAGTAGATGGAAAGAAATCATGAAGATCAGAGCAGAAATAAAATACACATGATGAAAACAATAGCAAAGATCAATAAAACTAAAAGCTGATTCTTTGAGAAGATAAAATTGATAAACCCTTAGCCAGACTCATCAAGAAAAAAAAGGAGAGGACGCTAATCAGCAAAATTAAAAATGAAAACGGAGAAATCACAACTGACACTGCAGAAATACACAGGATTGTAAGAGACTAGTACAAACAACTATACGCCAATAAAATGGACAACCACAAAGAAATGGACAAATTCTTGGAAAGGTACAATTTTTCAAGACGGAACCAGGACGAATTAGAAAACATAAACAGACCTATCACAAGTAATGAAATTGAAACCATAATTAAAAATCTTCCAACAAACCAAAGTGCAGGACCAGATGGCTTCACAGGCGAATTCTCTCAAATATTTAGAGAAGAGCTAACACCGATCCTTCCCAACCTCTTCCAAAAAATTGCAGAGGGAGAAACACTCCCAAATTCATTCTACAAAGCCACCATCACCCTGCTACCAAAAGATATCACAAAAAAAGAAAATTATAGACCACTAACACTGATGAACATAGATGCAAAATTCCTGAACAAAATACTAGCAAACAGAATCCAACAGCACATTAAAAGGGTCATACACCATGATCAAGTGGGGTTTATTCCAGGAATGCAAGGATTCTTCAATATATGCAAATCAATCAGTGTGATATACCACATTAACAAATTAAGGAATAAAAACCATATGATCATCTCAATAGATGCAGAAAAAGCTTTTGACAAAATCCAACACCCATTTATGATAAAAAACTCTCCGGAAAATGGACATAGAGGGAACCTGCCTCAACATAATAAAGGCCATATATGACAAACCCACAGCAAGCATTATACTCGGTGAAAAACTGAAAGCATTTCCACTAAGATCAGGAACAAGACAAGGATGTCCACTCTCACCACTCTTATTCAACATAGTTTTGGAAGTCCTAGCCACAGTAATCAGAGAAGAAGAAGAAATGGAAGGAATACGGATTGGAAAAGAAGAAGTAAAACTGTCACTGTTTGCCAATGACATGATAGTATAAATAGAAAATCCTAAAGATGCCACCAGAAAACTACTAGAACTAATCAATTAATTTGGTAAGGTTGCAGGATACAAAATTAATGCACAGAAATCTCTGGAATTCCTATACATCAACAATGAAAAATCAGAAAGAGAAACTAAGGAAACAATCCCATTTACCATTGTAACAAAAAGAATAAAATACCTAGGAGTAAACCTGCCTAAGGAGGAGAAAGACTTGTACTCAGAAAACTATAAAACACTGATGAAGGAAATCAAAGATGACATAGACAAATGGAGAAGTATACCATGTTCTTGGATTGGAAGAATCAATATTGTGAAAATGACTATACTACCCAAAGCAATCTACAGATTCAGTGCAATTCCTATCAAACTACCAATGGCATTCTTCACAGAATTAGAACAAAATAGTTTACAATTTGTATGGAAACACAAAAGAACCCAAATAGCCAAAGCAATCTTAAGAAAGAAAAATGGAGCTGGAGGAATCAGGCTCCGTGACTTCAAACTATACCACAAAGCTACAGTAATCAAGACAGTATGGTACTGGCACAAAAACAAATATAGATCAATGGTACAGGATAGAATGCTCAGAGATAAACCCATGCACTTATGGGCACCTAATTTACGACGAAAGAGGCAAGAATATACAACGGAGAGAAGACAGCCTCTTCGATAAGTGGTGCTGGGAAAACTGGACAGCTACATGTAAAAGAATGAAATTAGAACACTGCCTAACACCATCCACAAAATTAAACTCCAGATGGATTAAAGACTTAAAAATAAGACCAGACACCATAAAACTCTTAGAGGAAAACATAGAAAAAACACTCTTTGACATAAACCACAGCAAGATCTTTTTTGACACACCTCTTAGAGTAATGGAAATAAGAACAAAAATAAACAAATGGGACTTAATTAAACGTAAAAGCTTTTGTACAGCAAAGGACACAATAAACGACAAAAAGACAACCCTCAGAATGGGAGAAAATATTTGCAAATGAAACGACAAACAAAGGATTAATCTCCAAAATATACAAACAGCTCATGGAGCTCAATATCAAAAAAACAAACAATCCAGTTAAAAAATGGGTGGAAGACCTAAATAGACATTTTACCAAGGAAGACATACAGATGGCCAACAGGCACGTAAAAAGATTCTCAGCATCACTAATTGTTAGAGAAATGCAAATCAAACTACAATGCGGTATCACCTTACTCCAGTCAGAATGGCCATTATCAGAAAATCTAGAAACAATAAATGCTGGAAAGGGTGTGGTGAAAAGGGAACCCTCTTGCACTGTTGGTGGGAATGTAAATTGATACAGCCACTATGGGGAACAGTACGGAGGTTCCTTAAAAAACTAAAAATTGAACTACCATATGACCCAGCAATCCCATTACTGGGCATATACCCTGAGAAAACCATAATTCAAAAAGAGATGTGTATCACAATGTTCATTTCAGCTCTATTTACAATAGCCAGGACATGGAACCAACCTAAATGTCCATTGACAGATGAATGGATAAAGAAGGTGTGGCACATATATACAATGGAATATTACTCAGCCATGAAAAGAAACACAGTTGAGTTATTTGTTGTGAGGTAGATGGACCCATAGTCTGTCATACAGAGTGAAGTAAGTCAGACAGAGAGAAACAAATACCATATGCTAACGCATATATATGGAATGTAAAAAAATGGTACTGCTGAACCTAGTTGCAGGGCAGGAATAAAGAGGAAGACATAGAGAATGGACTTGAGGACATGGGGTGGGAGGGAGAAGCTGGGGCAAAGTGAGAGTAGCATTGACATATATACACTACCGAATGTAAAATAGTTGGCTGGAGGGAAGCAGCAGCATAGCACAGGGAGATCAGCTCAGTGCTTTGTGATGACCTAGAGCAGTGGGATAGCGAGGGTGGAAGGGAGGCTCAAGTGGGAGGGGATATGGGGACACATGTATGCATATGGCTGATTCACTTTGTTGTGCAACAGAAACTAACACAGTATTGTGAAGCAATCATACTCCAATAAAGGTCTATTAAAAACACCAAAAAGCGAAACTTGTGCTTCAGTGGGAAGAAAGCGTTAACAGGAGAACGGTGATTACAAACTTGGCTTTCTGGTGTGATTACTATAGCTTGTAACACTGGAGCTATGAAAAGGGGCATCCAAACTTTAGCTCATTTCTTATTTAAAAGATCCCAAAGGTGAATAATCCTGCATAGCAGTTACTCTTGATCTGAGAGCCACATACCTCTAGAGGTTGGGTAGGGGGAGCAGAGGTTATTGCAGAGGGGTCCATAAATCCACGTGACCCTAACTATTATTAGTAGGAAGAATAGTGTCACATACATATGTCCTGTTGTAAATGCATGTATATGCTATTAAAACAAAACAGTAGAAATTTCTTTAAAAATGGAACTGGGTTTATAAAGTTGCCTTTTCGTAATCATTTTCCATTTTGTTGCCATATTTGCTTTGGAGCCCTGAGCCACAGTGTAAGAAATTCGAATACCCTGAGGCTGCCATGCTGTGAGGAAGCCCCAGCCACGTCGAAAAGCCATATGTAGGTGCTCAAGTCGACAACCCCACTGAATTAAGCCTCTAAGCCACCCAAGTTCAGACACCTGACACGTAAGAGAAGATACCTCTACGTGATTCCAGCGTCCAACTCTTGAGCGACACCCCTAAACCCCTCAGCCCACCCTGGTGTTTGAGTCTTCTGAGCTGAGGTTCCAGACGTTTTGGACCAGAGGCAAACCATCCCTGCTATGTCCTGACCCACACAATCTATGAACTTAGTAAAGTGGCTATTTCATACCACCAATTTTTGGAGTGGTTTGTTACACAGGAATACAAACAGGAACAAGCTTTAATAACTGTACAAAAACCAAAACATTTTTTAAAATGGGCCTTCAAGCTCAAGAAATTTGAGAATGAGTGTCATTCAGGGTTCTTTGGTTGCAAGCAACAAAAACCAAGACTGACCCACTTAAGGAAAAGAGAATTTATTGGCAGAATATGGAGCTGGAAAGATGTAAAGGAATTAAAAATAGTCTCACTCAGGAAGGCCATACGGAGACCTTGATAGCAGGAACTGATAAAGTGTTTCTTCAAGATTCAGTCACTGCTAAGAATGTGCTCTGAACGTGGTCAGTCCTGTCACTCTGATGCAGTGACTGAGCAGTCAACCCAAACTGGGCCACATGCCCACACCTTGTCTAGCAGAACAGGACCAATGATCTGCAGCTTCACCGAGACCATCACAAAACAGGGAAGGAGTAAGTCTCCCAAGGGAAATCAGGGTCCATTTCTTTACAAAGGGAGGAATAGGTGTGGGGCATCCAAACCCACGTTGTACGGAACCATTGATTCTCTGACATACCCTAGAGGCTGCTGCCTTCATATTCTAACCAACTTTATTCCAGTATTCATATTACTCAAGGATGACTGAAGTGGATGAGGTTTCTGGTGGCCATTCAGGGCT
The DNA here is from genome assembly GCA_004363435.1 of Platanista minor. Taxonomy (NCBI): domain Eukaryota; kingdom Metazoa; phylum Chordata; class Mammalia; order Artiodactyla; family Platanistidae; genus Platanista; species Platanista minor. Next base: position 8,180 of record RJWK010050872.1, on the reverse strand, counting down.
AGACTGGAGTTGAAGATCTTTCCTGCTTTGTATTTGTGTGCTCCGTATAGTATTGGGTACGTAGGGTCCCTAGTGAGTAGGAGTTCTTATGCAATTGATCCGTGATGATGGTAATAGAGCTTGTCTCTGTCTGAAGCTGACTTTATACATTGGTGGTGGTGATAGTAGTAGTAGTAATAGTGGTAGTAGCAATAGTAGTGATAGTAGTAGTAATAGTAGTGGTGGTAGTAGTAGTAATACTAGTGGTGGTGGTAGTAGTAACAGTGGTAGTAGTAGTGATGGTAGTAGTAGTGGTGATGGTAGTAGTAGTAGTAATAGTAGTAAACGTTTGGTGTCTCACCCAGACCCCCCACCCCCCAGCCAGTGTGACTATTAGCTGCTAATGACAACCAGCTTCCCCTTCCCCCAGAGAACTACCCTCAGTTGATGGGAGGCCTCCTTTTCCCAGTCAGTGACTAAGGAAAGGCTAAAACAAAGTTTGGCTCCTTGCCTTAAGGGGCGATAACTGTTGTGTGGCTTGTGCTCCAGAGCCCTCTTCCTGTGAATCTGGCCAAAACAAGACTTTCCCTGAGCACACCTGATTTGCCTGCCTCCTTCCCCTTCCTTATCTAGCTCCACCCTTTCTTGAAAGTTTCTCCTGAGAGCATGTTGTTAACATCGGTCTCAAAAGAATCTCCATCTCAGGCCCTGTTTTTAGAAAATCCAACTTACAACACTGGTGTAGGTCAGTGGTTCTCAAACTTGTGCATGCATGAAAATCATCTACAGGGCTGGTTAAGACACAGGTCACTGGGCCCCAATCTCAGAATTTCTGATTTAGTGAGTCTGGGGTGGGGCCTGAGAATGTGCATTTCTACCAGATTCCCAAGTGATGCTGATGTGTCTGGTCTGGGCACCTCACCTGGAGAATTATTGCTTAAGCAACTGATAAGTTGGTTTGATTTTAAGCACAGGGCAGGCCTCTTCCATACCCCTTTCCTATGGCAAAAATATTCTGCCAAGTAGCCCTGCCATGGGCTGATGAGCCTGAAGTTTGTACTTACCTCTTCTTGGTTAGGAGGTTGCAGACTTCAGTGAAAATGCAAATTCTATCCAGAAAGCATAAACACATTCTGTTTTAACCCCTTGCGTGTTAGCTCTACTGTAGTGTAGATTACTCAGCCAATTATTTAGCAGAGCTCCGAGGAAAATGGCAATAAGGATAGGAAAGTTTTGATGAGGTCAAAAACTTAAAGTCCAATCACAGTGTTTCCAACTAATTTTAGTCACAGAATCCTTTCTTCAAACAAAATTTCAGAGGAAGCCCACTACATAGAACCAAAGGGAAAGGATCCGAAAAATCCTTCAGGGCTGAGTTGGAAAACGCTGGTCTATACATTGGCTGTGTGGGTCCAAAGAGGTCTTCAGCTATTTTTCAGTTTGATCTGGGGCTGGTTCCATATGGTACATTTATTTTGAGGAAACAGACCAACCATATGATTTCACTGGGAAACCAGAGCCCCCATATTGCGTTTCAAGATCTGCAGACTACTGCTGAGAAAACACACGTTATGAAAGAAAATAGGATTTGGCTCCATTGTTTATATAAATGATGCTTAGAAAAATCCGTGTCAGAGGAATACCAATGTCATGGGCCATGTACAAATTTTTGGATGTTTTCCCTTCTGTGTGTTTCATGGTCTTGCTTTTTATTCCAGTAAAAAGGCTATGGCATATGAAAATGCTTAAGTAACTACACATTACTGCCTGTGATGGCTTAGTTTTGATGGATGATGTGGGACTGCGCAGCTCATTGCAAAGTAATGCTTTTAACTCAAATCAGTTTTAAGGGAATATGTTTTACACATTTATGCTCCAGAGTTAGACAAAAGCTTTTTTCCTACAAAACAGCACTTCTTGAGACACTCCCACGGGTCGGGGAGTTGGGGGGGCTACCTCTCTGGCTCAGACGAGGAGTGTTTACTTGTATGGACTTCAAACTGCTGCAAGTTTAGGGCCCACAGGCTGCCGTCTTAATGAAGCGGTTAATAATGATGTGTGAATTACAGATCCTGACAACCCCTCTGATAAAAACAAAAGGACTGCACCCGCAGTATTCTGTGGTCACTAAGTAATGACAGACTGTCTGCTTAACATGATGCAGTATCCTTAAGTAAAGCCCCATTCTTGCAGAGCAGCAGAGGAAATTCCTAGTCAACACAGAGAAGAATGAGAGTCATGAACGTGGACGCACAGTACACTTCGTTTCCACCCAGCTGAGGTTTGGAGTGCGAGAGCCAAAGAGTTTTTGGAGATGCTGTAAGGATCCTGAATGGGCAGGAGTTGTTTATACCCTTTGCTTGGGCTGCTTCACATTCCCGGGAGATGCCCATTATAGCAAAAGACTGTGTGATGGATGTTTTAACAGCCGAAAAGTTGCCCTCTTCTCTCTCCCCACCTCCTTTCTCCCTGCTGGAGGCACAGGGATGCTAGCTTCCCGGTGGATTTTCAAAGAGCCAATTGTCTGTTCAGAATGCTGATTGCTGTTTGGAAGCGGGTAATGGGCGGGCCTGCATTCAGCCAGAAGAGCAACGCTGGAGCCCAGCTGTGGAGCGAGGCACTTTCAGGTCGCTGACCTGGACAGTCAGAAAGCAGGAAAGCGAGGCTGGGGATGGAGCTAAAAAATAAACCTCGACCTCAACAAAGCCTTTTCTCCATTTAATTTGGTGGCCACTTTTAAGGAGAAGTGAATTCACTTTCAATTTCTCAATAGGCACTGGATTTGGGATGCACAGGCCAAGGTCCAGTCTCTTTATCATTAGCCCCAGGATGAGAAGATCCAAATCTGCCTTGTTTGGGCAGGGTTAGTTTTCCTTTAACCAGTTCAAGGGATTGTTTGTCTAACCTCACCGTTCGAGGTGACAGAGAGCAAAGCAAAGTGAATAGCATGCATTCACCAGTAACACAAACCTTTCTGTTAGTTCTCAGAACTCCTCGACCAGCCAAACAGCAAAATCAAGGCAAACTGAAAGGGCACTGACATGCAAATGAAGCCCTGCACACTCTGCGGGACTGCAGAAAAAGCCTGCCTTCCCTGCTGGGAAAGGCTACCCGACTGGGTGGGGTATAAATGCGCCAGGCCTGCCTTCTCCTGGGAAAAGCACCTGGGAGAAGAGCCAGAATTAGCCCAGGGGAAGCTGGGTTACCGGGGGAAGAGGAGCCTAGGGAGGATCAGGCAAATCGGCACAGTTATAGGGTGGCCAGTTGCCCTGGTTTGCCTGGGATTTGAGGGGCTTCCCCGCATACGGGACCTCAGTGCTCAAGCAAGGGCGAGTTGGTCATCCTAAATTAGAATGATTTGCTACCTTTAACTTTCTCAGCTAGAAAGCAAACAGGCCCATTGTCATTGTGAAAACACGGAAATCCACTTGACAAAAAACTAGTCAGTCGACCTAAAAAGAATTGGAACATTTTATTCAAGCCAAATTTGAGGATTATACCCCGGGAGGAGCATCTCAGAAAGCTCTGAGAACTGTTCCACCCGTTAGAAGTCAGGACAGTTTATAAAAGTTTTTTGAGACAGAAGGCTGTACATTAAAGGACATATTATTGACAGTTTACATAATCCAGATTTAAGCATCATTGTGGTGGGTTGTGTGACCCTTTACAAGATCAAGAAGGAATGTTATCCTTCAAGGAGTTGTCTCGTTCATGCTAGGAGGTTGTTGCTGGTTATCGTTGAGCAGGTATTCCTGCTGATGGGGGAAGGTTTGGTCGATGCATAATGTAGGCACACAAGGTACAATGCGGGGGAGAGGGAAGGGCAAAGGGCAGAGAAGAATTTTTATGTTTAAATTTTTCTTGTCTCGTCATAAATATGAAAATTTTGAACCCCAGAAGCTCCTTATAACTTGTTTCTTCGCTCTCCTTCATTGAGCTTCACATCTTTTCTGTAGTCTACTCTAAGTAGCAAAATTAACTAGTGAAATTTTCTTTCCTTTTTTCAGTCTCCAAGTTCCCACCCATGGGGAGAAGGGTCATAAATGTTGAAGTGACTGTCTGTGGGAGAAAAGAGGATGGGGAATCTACTTTAACGATTAGGGGCCTACTGTGTGCCAGGTGCTGTTACATGTTTCATGCTTATTATTTACTGACACCCTCAGTGTCCTATGAGGTAGGTGGAATTTTTTGTAGATGATGAAATAAGGAGCTGATGGGTTAGGTGTAATTTTCATAACTTCATTTTAAGCAGTGATCTGACAACAAAACTCTTCAAGTTACCACACTGCCTCTTAAAAAGTTACAGGTGATTGGGGCAAGGAATAGACATTTCCTGAGCCAGACACTTTACAGACTTTAAAAAATAATGTCATTCATTGAATTCCATGTAGTTTTGCATAATTATTATAAAATATACATGACTTGTAATATCAGTTGCATGCTGATAAATATAAAATGAAGCTGGATCCAGTTTCTTGTATACCATTTTAGGTATTTCCACACATGTGGATATCTTTCTATTTTAGTACACATAGGTCTTCCTTTTGTTTTAAGCAGTTGGGCTGCCCCGTATTCAGATATATGGTATTCTGACATATGAATGTATCAGACCATTTAAAGTTTCCTATTAAGGACATTAAGAAAGTTTTCATTTTTGTCCCATTACAAACAATACCATGATACACATTCCTGTACACTTATATTTGTTCCCTTTCGTGGGTACATTTGAAGGACAAATGTCAAGAAAAGGAGTGTACACTTAAACTTTTGGTGGATATTACCAAAAAGCTGTTCAAAATTGTACTGTTGGGCTTCCCTGGTGGCGCAGTGGTTGGGAGTCCGCCTGCCGATGCAGGGGACGCGGGTTCGTGCCCCGGTCCGGGAAGATCCCACATGCCGCGGAGCGGCGGGGCCCGTGAGCCGTGGCCGCTGAGCCTGCGCGTCCGGAGCCTGCGCTCCGCAGCGGGAGAGGCCACAACGGTGAGAGGGCCCGCGTACCGCAAAAAAAAAAAAAATTGTACTGTTTTAACACCATCCAACACAATACGAGTCCTTGTTTTTCCTCCATCCTAGAAAACATAGAATGTTCTCTTATTGACCAAGCTGATAACTAAAAAAATGAAATTTCACTGTTGCTTTAATTTGCATTTCTTTATGTGAGCATTTGAATATCTTTATATTTGTTTATTGGGCAATAATATTATCTTGCAATAAATGTGCCCCTGTGACAGTTATGGGGGTAAGTGCCAGGAACACAAAGAGGAACAGGGCAAGACACCTGTCTTCAGGTACCTTGCAGTCTCTCAGACACATAAACAAAAACTGCAGTGAAGAATTATAGGTACTGTGGAAGAAGCTCATATAGAAAACTGTGGGAGTCCAAAGAGCCACGTGGGCAATTCCCCCAGGATGGGTCAAGGCTGCAGGTCAAGTGTGTGGAGGAGCTAATGTTGAATGTGGCCTAGTAGAGTAAAAGGACTTTGGAGGTAGGCAGATGGGGATCCTGACTCTGTCACTTACTGTGCAGTTTTATTTCCGGGTGAGGTGGCTATGGGAAGGGCCGACCATGCTGTCTGTATGAGAAGCACCAAGTGTAAGGGGGACTCTTTCTGGATGTTGTTGTCTGAGAGTTGTACCATCTTCCCACGGTTTGCCCATAAAAATCAGATGCTGCTGGTTGGGCAGGATGCCCTCCTTGTCTTGGATTTTGGCTTTGACATTCTTTATGGCGTCACTGGGCTCCACCTCAAGGGTGGTGGTCTTGCCTGTCAGGGTCTTCACACAGATCTGCATCTCTGCGTCCTTGTTGAAAGAAAAAGTGGAATTATGCTTCTTAAATCACATTGTTAGGAGGATTACATGAGGGAATGCTGATGTGCAAGTAACGACTCCATTTGAATTTCACTGTCAAGAAAAAAACTTCCCATTCAATAACCAACTTCCCTTATATCTGAATTAGAGTACTTCCAAACTTTTCCAATTTTGAGTTTTCAAATATGAAAATAAGAATAGTGACTTCAGAGCCTGGCCTTGCTCATTTGTGATAATATCTTCACATGACATAATGCTCTCATTGTTACGTGGTGTAGCTGATGAACATTTACACTGTCAAAGACAATAATTTCTGAAAAATAGTTTATAAAACTATTGGAAAAAAGTACTTTAATGCCAATATAATGGGAAGATGAAAGAAGACTAACACAAATTGTGATTTGGAGAGGCGTGTGAGTGAAGCTATGTCTGTGCCTTGGCAACTGTGAAATGCTAGAGCAACTTCAGTGACAGCAGTGGTCTTCATCAAAGATACCAAGTTGACTTCTCAATACCAAGTTAAATGTTCAGATACCGTGAAAACAGGCTTAGAATATTCCAAATGCCGCTACTCTTTCAGTTTCCTTTAATTTACACATATTTACTGAACTGCCCACTGAGATGAATAGTTACCCCTTGAGGGGGGGGCTCCTGGGAGACATCAGGCTGCGAGAACTTTGCTTTTATGACTTTGGAAGGCAACAGGTTTAATTCTCACTTGCACAGAATTTTGTTTATTCTGTTTGCCTTGAGAGAGACCATCTGAACAACTCCCAGTTGGTTTTGGTCCTTGGGGAGCATCAAGTTGGTCATTTGCTGATCTGTGAGTGTGTTTGCAAATGGACTGTTTTCCCACATGGGCTGCCAGAATGACCTGAGGATCACAAAGAGCCTACATCCAGGAGAGTTAGTTCATGTTATACTCTGGGAGGTCAGCTCTGAGGTTGCATGTGGGAGGCCAGGGCTACACTCAACACGAGCATGACCAAATAAAGGGTATATTCCAGGCACTGTGTGGTTTGCCCTAAGTATAGCCAAGTTCTTTTGATGATGTTCAAGAACAGTTTTAGAAACTGCAGGGAATGTAGGAGCTTTTCTTAGAAGTCAGCTATCCAAAGCCTCCAACCTAGAGTTCAAGGTGGCCGAAAGTGGCAGAGTAACTTCCCCATAAAGACGAAGGCCCAAAGGAATGTCAAGGTTAGAGCATCATACAACTCAACAACTAAAAAACAAACAACCCAATCAAAACATGGGCAGAAGACCTAAAGAGACATTTCTCCAAAGAAGACATACAGATGGCCAGTGGGTACATGAAAAGATGCTCAATATCACTAATGATTAGATAAATGCAAATCAAAACTACAGTGAGGTACCACGTCGCAGCAGTCAGAATGGCCATCATCAAAAAGTCTACAAATAACAAATGCTGGAGAGGGTGTGGAGAAAAGGGAACCCTCCTACACTGTTGGTGATAATGTAAGTTGGTGCAGCCACTATGGAAAACAGTATGGAGGTTCCTCAAAACACTAAAAATAGAATTACCATATGATCCAGCAATCCCACTCCTGAGCACATATCTGGACAAAACTCTAATTTAAAAAGATACATGCACCTCTATGTTCATAGCAGCACTATTCACAATAGCCAAGACATGGAAACAACCTAAATGTCCATTGACAGATGAATGGATAAAGAAGATGTGGTACATATATACAGTGGAATACTACACAGCCATAAAAAAGAAAGAAATAATGTCATTTGCATCAACATGGATGCAACTAGAGATTATCATACTAAGTGAAGTAAGTCATAAAAAGACAAATACCATATGATATCACTTATATGTAGAATCTAAAATATGACATAAATGACTATCTACGAAACAGAAACAGACTCACAGACATAGAGGACAGACTTGTGATTGCCAAGGGGGAGTGTGGGAGGGATGGACTGGGAGTTTGAGGTTAGTAGATGCAAACTATTATATACAGAATGGATAAACAACAAGGTCCTACTGTATGGCACAGGGAACTGTATTCAGTCTCCTGAGATAAACCATAATGGAAAAGAATATTAAAAAGAACATATATATATATATATATATATATATATATATATATATATATATATATATAACTGAACCACTGTGCTGTACAGCAGAAATTAACACAACATTGTACATCAACTATACTTCAGTTAAAAAAAAAAGCACTTGTTAAAATGCCTGACACTACCATCATTCTAATCAAAGGGCAATTCAGTCTTTCTCCTCTTTTCACTGGTATAGCTGCTGACTCAGTTTTTCTGTAACATTCTAACACTTTAACAAGTAAAACCATATATAAGCAAAACAAAATAAAAAGATTAGAGCAACTTTTTTTTTTTTTTTT
>RJWK010050871.1:0-16132 GCA_004363435.1 Platanista minor | reverse complement strand
TATATAAATTATATATGTGGAGAGGAATATATACACATATGTACACGCATATATATGGCAGAAATTGTCACAACTGAGGAAAAGGACTAAATTAACTTTCTAAAATTTCTTTAATGCTCTTCTATATTTGTCAAATTTCGTAGAATTTCTGCATATTTTACTTGCAATCTGATAAACAATATGCTCAGAAAATATTGTAAGTCGCAAAGCCAAAGAAATACGTCTTCAGGTCATCTAATGTTTCACGTACACTTACAAAACAGCAAACTCCTAGTGTGCTCCAATCTGGAATGTTTAAACGTAGTGGCCTGAAATACATTTGCCCAACAAAGAACTTGCTTTAACTCATGAATATCTTCATGCAAGCAGGATAAAACCTTTCTTTTCTCCACTGATAAAACAAATAAAAGCAAACTGTGAGATCCCTGAAAACAGAGAGAAAACTATCTCTTCGAATGAGCTCTAAGTCCCTGGCTGCAGGCATTTTGGAAAGCATTATGGATGGGAACAAACCATAAATAAAGACTCAGTACTTACACTGACTTTTGAGCAATTCCAGATGTAGACATGGAGAATTTTCCACAAATAATAAAGAAGGGTCAGCTACAAGAAGTGACAGTCCGGAACAGGCTTGCAGGAGGCTAGAACTACATGGGACACAGAAAAGAGAGTCAGCAGAAGTGAAACAACGCAAAAGGAATCCATATCCTTGACCAAACATAACCAGAGATTTATTCTCTCATAAGAATTTTTACTAGTTCCTTAGTGTGGAGGAAATATAGGCTATCTTATATTTTCTGGATATGATTATAGTTTCATCAGTCTTTATGATGCACTTATTCTCCATGCTATTACTCTATGCTAACTTTTTATACAGAGTAACTCATTTAGTCCTCACTAAACCCAACTTGGTAGACTGTTATTCATATTTAACAATTAGAAAAATGAGGCCCAGAAATTTAGATAACTTGGCCAAGATCATACTTCTTGAACAGGGGTCAGCAAACTTTTTGTTAAAGGGTCAGAGAGTAAACATTGTGCTTGCCAGTCACAAGGTCTCGGTCACTACTACTCAACTCTGCTGTGTAGTACAAAAGCACGCATAGACAATATTTGAAGGAGTCAATGTGGCTATGTTACACAAATGGGTAGTGGGTCCGCTGGCTGTGGTTTGCCAATCTCTGATCTCGAACGTAGTAAAGCAAGATTCAAACTCAAGTCTATGCCTTTAATAACTAAACTGCCATACAATAAGAGAAAATGAAATAAATGTGGTTCTCCTCCCATAACATGGGTTCACTAATTTTCAAATATTCTTTGCCTCTCTATACAGTTTTGTTCTAAAGAATCTAACCAGTTAATAGGAATTGTCACTTATTGTAATTTGGTGAGCAGAAAGATTTGGATGCCCAGAGAGCATAAACAAGGTAGGTAGCTCGCCTAACAGAATGTGGACTTAACAACATTATGTTAGGATAGATGTGCAGATCTGAAATTTGGGCAGTACTCAGCCTGCTAAAATGGAAAAGAAGAAAGAAGATGACTCTGGGTTCTTTTAAAATATAGCAATACTTAGTTTAGCAAGTCTCTATATATTTTTTTTAATTTCAAAATTATTATCCGTGAATTTGTCTCATAAGTACAATAATATTGGGCAATATAGCTGTATCCATTTTAAGTTGTTTAAAATTCAAAGTCATGAGGAAAGATATTTTAATCACATCTAGTTTTTCTTGTGTTTATAAATTATAAAGTAGCAATGAAAATTAATCAACAGATTGAGTCAGTTGTTTGATTTTTTAGTAGTAGATCTTCACCAGAATTTGAGAGCCACATCCATGACAGAATGAGTCAATATGACATAACATTCCTTAAATAATGGAGATGTAACAAGCTCTCTGGGCAGGAGAATGGTCAGAAAATGTATACTTCAGTCTTAATGTTACTATATAGGACCAGTCATACGACCTTCAGCCAATTCTGCATCTTCTTTAGAAAAATGGTAATTATATCATCTGTTACCATACCAGGGTCATTGTGGAAGTTATATGAAAAAAATTCATAAAGTTATCTTATAAATTTGAAATACTATATTCATTAAGGTAGACATCTAAGGCTTATAATACAATGTTTTTACAAAGAAAAATACTTTTATTTTTTTCCTTCTTTCAGAGATCTATAATACCTTTCACCAGAAACAGAAGAGACCCAGAGTTCAGAATTTTTGCCAGCCCATCATTGTGAAAAAACAAAGTAAAGCCATAATTCTACTACTGTTTTATTTTTTGGGACCTTTAAAATTGTCCTTACCAACATTTCTAAATATTCAGTCTATTAGATTCCTACACATTTTCTTTAGAAATCTCGGTGACTAAAAACTAAACAATAATAGTACTTATAGAACCAAGTTATTTGTAAAAGATAGTTTGCACAAATAAATCTACTAAAATTTTGGTTAAGTTTCCAAGAAATATCATAAGGATGCTGTAATATTAGATTGTGTTATTTTTCACAAATATTTGCAGCCCATCTCTCCGGAAGGCTTATACCCTCCTACTCCACTACTATCAGCCTCGGTTGTATGATTCTTGTAACGTGAGCGGAAGTGACCCATGGCACCTGCAAGCTGAAATTTTAAAAGCCACTATGTTGTTTGCCAGGTTCTGTTTTCTCCTACGCTGTAAGACCAGAATATTCCAGATAAGGGCTGCTCCAACATTCTGGGGTCCAAATGAAGACAACATAAAACAGCACTAAGACCAACCCGTGAGACCATGTAGAGTGAGTGAAAAGTAAAATTTTGTTCCTGTTAGTCACTGATACGTTAAGTCATTTGCTACCACAGGATTACCTAGGCTATCCTAAGTGACTAATTACAAGAATGCAAAAGTCCAGTTATACTCTGTAGGTTGCCAATTAGAATAATTAACATAAACATGGCAGCAACATAAAATCTCATTTGTTAAGAAAGAAACAAGAATTCCAATGCTTCCTATATGTAAACACAGTTACAACAGGATATAAAAACCAAGTTTTGTCTCACTAAACCACAAAGATGGTGTAAGGGATTCAGACTGCAATAATTTTTCAAGTTATTTTTAGGATAGAAAGACATAAAACCAGAGAATCACATCCAGAAACAATATTGGCCATCATTTAGGGATTATCTATAATCCTAGAAATTAGGGCTCTCACCATCTTATTTTACAATCACTTTTTTCTTTTTCTATTTTTTAACCAAGAAACTTCAAAATTATTTTCAAGGAAAAAAGAAATGACTCTCAAAATGCACTAGCAAACTTCAACATATTTCCTAAATCCAAAGACTAATAATAAATATGATATTTCCTCATCTAGAAGCTGTCAATATGACACAGGTCATTTCAGGATTTCTGTTTTTAACTAAAATTTAAATTGTGTCATTAGTATTTTCAAGCATAAAATCTCTAATATGTGGCTCAATACATAAAACATACGATTTCAGGGATAACATTAGATATGCTTTGCACTTTCAAGAAATTATCAACACAGTATCAGGGATACCCTGCCCTCTACTGTCAGTATTATAATTTTGCATGTTTAGCTAAATTAGTTAAATCACTTCATGTAAAATCCAAGTTTTCTCCCTCCATCAGTTTTTTTTGGTATTTAAACATTCTGTTTCTATTCTACTAGCTGTTTTTTTTAGAAAATTTAACATGTATGCTTCACTGAAATATTAAAGTTCATCCATCTTTTTATACTGCTCCTAAATAAAGGAACTCAGAATGCTCTAACGCTAACCAGTCATTTCCCAACTTATAGTCTCTTGTTGTTCTGTACCAATGTCTCTCGATTTTTACCCTTATCAATTAGAAAATGTTGTAATTATTTCACATGGTAAGTTTACTTAGAGTTACACAGATATTTTCTATTTTATTTGCTCACCATTCCTTCCTGCATCTCAGACCTTCCTTTGAAATTAGTTCGTCTTTAAAGCAGGTCTGCTGGTATGAAATGCTCTCCATTTTTGTCTGCAGAAATCATTAGTTTGCCCTTCTCCTTTAAAGGTTCAGTGGTATACAATTCCAGATTAACAATTATTTTCCGTCACTATTTGAGGATAATATTCTCCTGTCTTTACCTTCTGCTGTTGTTGATACCACTCATCTCCATACTTCATTGGCCTCTGGCTCCACTTAGTTTTCCAATAAATTGTCCCAATATTCACAAACTCGCAGTCTACTCAAGCTCTCATCAATGCCAATTTGTGGAGTTTTCCACAGTTTGTTGAGAAATCTCACTTTGTCATTGGCTTTCTACTTCACCTGTATTGTAGCTTCCTCAATTCCCTTTGGTTTCCCTGTGTATCTTTCATTTCTTATGGTTTTCAGAATTTCCTTACCATGTGATCTCTAAAAGTTAGTTTAGAATATATGCAGGGCTTCCCTGGTGGCGCAGTGGTTGAGAGTCCGCCTGCCGATGCAGGGAACATGGGTTCGTGCCCCGGTCCGGGAAGATCCCACATGCCGTGGAGCGGCTGGGCCCAGGAGCCATGGCCGCTGAGCCTGCTCGTCCGGAGCCTGAGCTCCCCAACGGGAGAGGCCACAACAGTGAGAGGCCCGCGTACCGCAAAAAAACAAAACAAAAACAAAACAAAAAAATAAAATATATGCAGATTTAGTATATATGGTTTACATCATCTTCATTTATGTCAACGAAAACATATTAATGCATTTCCATTTAGTATTTCATGTCACCTTGGTATTCTGGATATGTATTGATGGTGGTCTTGTATAGTGGTAGTCAAAATTTTTTAAATCACATACTTTTGTCAAAAAAAATGAAGTGCTCCGCAATGTATTATACTTATTTGCAAATCACATGCATGTTCTCCTATCAATCTTAACATTAAATAGTAGTGAAATATATTCTTATTTTTAAACAAACAAATTTAAACAGACCATATGGAAAAGACTTTACATACATTTTGGAATGTATGTCCCACCTGGTATCATAAAGGGTCTTAGAAGCTCTAACATTGGCAGGCTTTCTGTAGTACAGCTAGCTCTATTCTTTGGACACTGTAGATATTTTAAGAGCCTTTTAGATAATTCAAGAAATAAGTCTAGAAAAATAAGTCTAGAAATTCAAGAAATAAGTCTAGAAAAATACAACAAAGTATCATTGTTTTCAATTACTAAATATGGTACTACTCAAACAATATTATGTCCCAACAAATATACAAATGAAATAGGTACTCAAATAATATTATGTCCCAACAAATATACAAATGAAATAGGTGAAATTTTGAAATAAGTCTAGAAAAATACAACAAAGTATCATTGTTTTCAATTACTAAATATGGTACTACTCAAACAATATTATGTCCCAACAAATATACAAATGAAATAGGTACTCAAATAATATTATGTCCCAACAAATATACAAATGAAATAGGTGAAATTTTACCACTACTCAGAGTATCCCTCATTAAATCAACAAAATTTGTTTTCTACCTGTGAAGTGCTTGGTGCTATATTAGGTGCAAATGATAGAGCAGTGAAAAGATGGACCTAGTCTGAGGTCATAGACTATAAAGCCTCTTACTAGAGACTAACAATTAAAAAGCCAGTACAGTAAAGTAGGATGAATGCTATGCTTGTAGAAAAGTAGGGCACACTAAATGAGTACTTAACTTCAGAAACATTTTGAAAAGACTCAGGCTCTTATGATTTGGCTTGAGATTATACCATAGACAGAACCTTGAAAAACATGTTTTATTTCCTTGCCCTGACAATCACATTATAACTCCTTTGTTCTCCCTGCATTATTTGAAATCCTAGATGGCCACTAACAGCAGTTCATAAAATATTAAAACTTATTAAAAACGTTAGTGATGATTTACAAAAAAAGTTTCGTAAAGATAGTTGCAAGTCAGTACAGTTTTGAAAAGGCACCTCCTGTGATGGATGAGTTTACTCAAAGTGCAGATTATTGGCGATTTGGTGAATCATACAAATATATCTGGGTTCTCTGACATCAAGACAGAGTAAAAAGACAGCAACTAAAAATATGTAGGAGATGATACATGAACCAAATATACTTTTAAAAGTGTACTGCACCAGTTTAAAATTTAATTTGTTGTAACATGATCCTGTACAAATTAAAGGAGCATCACATCATACTATGTTATCATGATTTGAGACATGAAAATAGAGGTTCTATTTTAAGTACAACACAATAAGCATCATCTCGCAATGAAGTGAAATGACCTATTTTCTTTTTCTTTGTGTTCTCTTACTATCTTATTCTCCCTTAAGATAGCAAGGGATAGTACATACACATACTCTTAGAGGTTATGTAGTGATGGTCCGGGTGTTCATCAAGTCAGAGTAAAACTACAGCTCACCTGGCTGGCACATAAGATTTACCCAATTGTATATAATTGAAACATTTAGACAGATTACGTAGAATAACACATTTGTATGAAATTTTGTGAATGGACGTATGACTAAATGGTTGACTTGTGTCTGTAGCATTATCTTGGGGGTACTTGATCACAGCCTATTTTGGTATATTTCAAGACATCTGAAACAACCATTACTAGAAGGAGCCCTCAGCCACACACAGAAGGCCCGGTTTTGATGATCCCTCTTCTACTGAGTCCATGGCTGTGGGCAAGGCCCTGAACCTCTGGGTTTTTAATCACAGTGTCCAAATCCCTAAAATGGGATCTCTGAGGCTCTACATACTCTCACATTCTGTGCTTCTGTGTGGTTCCTGCTGATATTTATTGGGTCTCAAGAGCACAGAAAGTCCACCTTCCCAACAAAAATTTTTGAGTACCCCCATGTAATAATGGACCATGTTCATTCATTGCCAGAACATGTCAAGGAATGTATAAGGTTGGTAGCAACTGGGAAGTGTGGACCAGGGCCAATGAGGGATGCACATATTAAAATATCTACGCTCAGATTGCCTTGTGTTATTTAGTTCTCTAATTTTATTTATGCAAAATAAACATTATTTATCCCAGACCGTAAATTTTACATTGTAGGAATTATACTATACTTTTAATTCTGCTACCCAGACAGTAAGTTGTCAGTTACTTCTTGATTAATATCTAAGCTATCTTTAAAAATAATCAAGTAATTATTTGGGACACAGAGTTTTTACCTACTTTATATCAGAGAAAACTCTGAAATGAATTTCTTAAATATAAAAAAAGGAGTTAAATAATACTTCTCACTTTTATTCCCATAGCAATTACTGGAAAAGAAACGTAAAGAAAAGGAAAGAGTGAAACATTTAATTCCAAAATAAGTGTAGGCAACAATCTTGCTTTATTAATACAAAACCACACCCATCATTTTCACGTTAAACATTTAGTTTTATTAAGTTGGTACATGAATTATTGGTAAGGAAATTCTTCATGAGGAAAAAATGGCTTTTAATATAAACCTTGTGTGTAAGAATATATGAATAATGAGTTGGAAGCCACCTCCCAGAGGAGAAAGTTGCCTGGGCTTTTAAGTATGAATATAAAAAAAAAAATCTCTCCTCATTTCACCTCTTTTCTGAGGGCCAGATTGTTCTGTGAACTGAACCCATTCCAACCTGAATATACTTAATATAAATGAACATATAGCAAAAGTTAATAAGGCCAAATTCTGCTACCACAAAAATTTTAAAACAAATAATCACCATAAGGAAATAGTCATAAACCCTGGCTTATGGCCCATACTTGGTTGAGTTTTTAAAATATGCTATTCAAAATCATTCCACATAATTTTATCAAGTCCTTAACACTCATTACTCCAGTGCCTTTTAACTTTTTACTGTGACTTCCAATAAAAAATATATTTTATATCATGGACAAGTGTACATATATATCTTTCTCTCTATATATATATATGCATATATGTATGTACACATATGTTACATATAGCTTTATATATATATATATATAAACTTCATATATTTTTATATATTTATATGAAATCGTAAAATGGAAAAAAGTTTCATAAAATAATACCTACCCTTCTACATGCTATACTGTGTGGTATTTTATATTCTTTTCTATTTCCTTTTAAAAAATGCTGTTTGAGGCCTAGTTAATTGATTATACAACTCAGTACTATATCATAAACCATCACATAATAGAAAAAAATAGGGACAAAATATTCCCTTCAAGAAAATGGAGAAAGAGCAAAAGAAGGACAAAAAGGAAACGGGATAGAGATAGGAGAAAGAAAAGAATGGATGAACATTATAGAGAAAAGGAGTCATAGCACTTTGGAAATGATACGGCCAAAGAGAAGAAAAGATCATTAACTAGAAAAAAGGAAAAATTATGGAAAATTGTTACGATTGATCTTTAGGGTTTGAAAACTTCAAGCAGTCATAAATATTTTCCTCCCAGATATATGAAAACTAACAATGTCACAGATTAACCACGACATTCATTAGATAGATGAACTATGTCCAAACTACAGACTAGATGAAAACCAAGGTGCCCTTGCAAATTTTTAAGCCGTGGCATGTTAAATTTTGAGCAACATGGAGAATATTTTATGATTCACAAGTCTTGAAATAAGAATAACTATCCATTTCATTCAATAACTCTGTCAGAGGCTTTCTTTAAAAATTTCCACATCCTCGACTGATGCTTAATTCATTAGATTAGCCAACAACTGTGCAAAGAGTATAGACTTCAGAGTTGGAAGACCAAGTTTTGTGTTTGAGTCTACGTCACCACTCTGTAAAAAGGGTAAATGACAAAATATGTAGAAACACTCTGTATATCAGATCCCCCAAAGCAATGTAGGTAATCCTCAACCAATTATAGTACCATTATATTTTCATAATTGCTTAGAGTTAGAAGAAACTTTTTCATAGGAGAGCTCATTTGTAATACGAATCTGTTTCTCCTTTTTTTCCAACAATTCTAAGATCTTTCCATTTAATTTTCCTGCTGCAAAATAACCCAGAAGACTTCATTTTTTATTTGCCTGGCACTTTTTTAGAAATCACCTCTTTTGACTTGCAAGGATTCAGCAAATATCATCTTAAAATCTACCATAATAAAAACAAATGTTTATTATTAGATTGTCTTTGAAATTAAATAAATCAGGACATGCTATGTTATAGATATTTCAGATAAGTGGTCTTGCTTTTTCTTCTGTTAGCCTGAGGCTTAGTTTAAAAAGTCCATGCCCTAGTGCATTTTATTATCTTCATTATTAATTATTTTCTAGTTACTTTACTTCTGTAGTTCTCAAGGCTAGTTTTAGATTTGCATCCCCTAGGGACCTTTCCAAACTATGCGATAAATCAGAAAGCCTCGTTTCTCTGTCCTCAGTTGCGGCTTAGGCATTGATTGTTTTTATGTCCCTAAGTGATTCTACTGGGCAGAAAAGATTGAGAACCACTGCTTTAGTTTTTCCCACTAATCAAAACGCAGCTAAGAGACTCAAAATTCAGTCAAGAGATTCTAAATTGGTTCAGTCAAGAGACATAAAAATTACATCCTTACATTCCAGTGGAAGAAAGTTATGACCATATCAAAGATACTTTAAGAGTAATAATCCTCATTCCTGAATCAGTAAATTTTCCTTTTGAATATTCAGGACAACATAGAAACCATTGTTTATCCTTTCTTAAAATACTTAAAAATAAAAACCTCTCCTAATTCCACAACCCTTTCTCACAACCACTTCATTTTTCTGTTTTTCTTTATGGCAAAACTCCTCAGAAAAGGATTTATACTGGCTATTTCCAACTTCTCTTCCTCTCTGGAACTTACTCCATTTGGACTTTCTCCACTACTACCACTTCGTTTAAACTGTTTCAAAATCACTGATAATTTGTATGATGCTAGATCGAACGGTCATTCCTCAGGCTTCATTCTACTTGATCCTTTAACAGGTTTTGGCTGCAGTTGTCAATAGTTTGATCACTTCTCCCTTCGTTACACTCTCAGTTCACTCACTTCTAGGGTAAAGCTTTCCCAGTGGTTATTCGTTTTCACTTCCCTTTACTGGCTTCTCCTTTCCAACCATGCCCAACCGATAGTGTGTTCAGTGCTCAACCAGTGGACCTCTTCTCTTTTCTGTGCTCATTCCCTTTCTGGTCCTCAATCTGCCTTGGAGCTTTAAATATCATCTATATATTGAGAAGCAACACATTTAAATCTCCAGCTCTTCTCTCCTCCTCAGTGTCCTTATACTCAACTGACTACTTGGCATCTCAGTTGAATACCTGTTAGCCATTTCAAACTTAATGTGTATGAAAACAGACTCTTACTATTATCTCAGACTTGCTCTGTAGAGTCTTCACCATCTCATCTTCACCGTCATTCTAGCTTTCAGGCCAAAAACCTGGGAATCATCTAGGATTACTCATTCTTTTATACCCCACATTCATTCTTTTAGCAAGCCCTGTTGATGCTCCCTTTACAAATGTACCCAGAAGTCAACCACATCGCACCACCTCTACTGCTTCCTCCCTGGTCCAGCTTACATCGTCTCTCACCTGGGTCACAAAAGCAACTCTTAAATGACCCTTTTTCTTCTCGTACTGTCCACACCCACATAGAAGGCAGAGGAAGCATTTTTAAAATACATGTCATACTTTGTCTTCCCATCACTCAAAACAATTTCATATTTCATTTTACTAAAAGTAGAATTGAAAGGACTTACAATTGTTTACAAGATCCTATGTGATTTAACTCCTTATGCCCTGTCTAAACTCATTTCCCGTGCTTTCCCATCACACGGGATGCTCCAGCCACCCTGGCCTCCATGCTGTTCTTGAAAGCTAAAGGTATAATCTCACATCATGGTCTTTATATTGCACTCTTCTGTTGCTAGGAATGCTTTTGCAACTGTCCCTCTGATACACCCAGATCTCTTCTCTCTCAACTCCTCCAGGTCTTGCTCAATGGTCTTACCTGGCCAGATTATTTAAAATGATAATACCTCTCTCAGTCTCCATGCTCCTTTTCTGTGCAGCTGGTCCATAACAGTTATTTACTTATCTCCATCTGATGTACCGTAGGTTTAACTGTGTGACTCTCACTCCCATTAAAATGTAAATGCCATGAGGACACAAATTTGGGGGTTTGTTTTGTTTTTTTGGCTCTTCTTAAGGTTCTAATTATTTTTCTCAGCTTCACTGAGGTATAACTGACAAATTGTAAGATACTTAAAGTGTACACATGGTGATTATATATATATACATGAATACATTTTGAAAGGATTCCCTGCATCAAGTTAACACATCCTTTACCTCGCTATTTCGCTTTCATTGGTGAAAACATTTAAATTAGAGATGAAATTAGAATCTCTTAGCAAATTTCAATTGTACGATACAGTGTTATCAACTTGCCAGCTACAAACTGGCACTTGCCATCTACCTCTACAAGGATTAAATCAGGAGCTGCTGCAGCTGCTGACCTTCAACACCCCCTGAAAGGAGATCAGGGTGGAGATCCGGAATGAGGCACTCTGTACTCTGGGAAAAACTGGCAAAAACAGGTCTTCAGATAGTTAGATATTTTCAGGAGAAGATATTATGAGACCAATTCTTGCATCTCCTTGTACCTAGAAAAGCACTAAAATCTTTCATGGTGACGTCTGCTCCTTGTGACTAGCAGTAACCTTCACGAGACTATCAGCAACTTTCTGCAAAAAATATGCGCTTGACTGCATGACTCCCCCTTCACCAAAATCACATATATACTGACCTTCCCCCCTACCTCTTTAGAGCAGTTTCTCAGAGCTATCCGAAATGCTGCCTCCCAGGCTATAGTCCTCATTTTGCCCCAAATAAAGCTTAACTCACAACTCTCACGTTGTGCATTTTTTTTCAGTCAACAAACTATAGTCACCATGTTATACATTAGAACCTCAGAACTTACTCATCCTCCCATAACTGAAAGTTTGTACCCTTTTACCCACCTCGCCCTATTTCCCTCACCCCAGCCCCTGGCAACCACTTTTCTACTCTATGAGTTCTACTTTTTTTTAAGATTCCACATATAAGATTTATCTATCTTATCTTTTCAAAATTCCATCTTACAGTTTCATTGATCTTTTCTGTTGTCTTCTTAGTCTCTATTGTTTCCATTTTGATCTTTGTTATTTCCTTCTGTCTACTAATTTTAGGCTTAGTTTATTCTTTTTCTAGTTCCTTGAGGTGTAAATTTAGGTTGTTTATTTAAGATCTTTCTTTTTTTCTTTATGAAGGCATTTATCATTATAAATTTCCCTCTTAAAACTGTTTCTGCTGCATCCCATAAGTTTTGGTGTGATTGGTGTTTCCATTTTCATTTGTCTCAAGACATTTTTTGTGATTTCTTCTTTAACCTATTGGGTGTTCAGGAGCATGTTGCTTAACCTCCATATATTTGTGAATTTTCCAGTTTTCTTCTTGTAATTGATTTACAGTTTCATACCATTGTGGTCAGAAAAGATACTTGATATGATTTAAATCTTCATAAATTTATTGAGACCTATTTTGTGCCTAACATATGATCTTTCCTGGAGGATGTTCCATGTGCCTTTGAGAAGAATGTGTATTCTGATGCTATTGGATGAAATGTTCTATAAATGTCTGGTAAGTCCATGTGGTCTAACATGTAGTTTAAGTCCAATGTTTCCTTACTGATTTTTGTCTAGATGATCTATCCATTGTTAAAAGTGGGATTTTGAAATCCCCTACTATTGTATCAGTCTATTTCTCCCTTCAAGTCTGTTAATATTTGCTTTATATATTTAGGTACTCCTATGTTGGGTGCATAAATATTTACTGTTATAGCCTCTTATGAAATGACCACTCTATCATATATAATAACCTTCTTTGTCTCTTGTTACAGTCTTTGGCTTAAAGCCTGTTTTGTATGACACAAGTATAGCTACCCCTTCTTTCTTTTGGTTTCCATTTTCATGGGATGCCTTTTCTCATCCCTTCACTTTCAGTCTGTGTGTATCCTTAAAGCTGAAATGTTTCTCATGGGCACCCTGTCAGGGGTGAGGTTTATGGTGAGAGTGCGTCTCAGCCTCTCCTACCCATTTTGATATAGACATTTCTCATTCACTTGATACGTAGGAGTCACTTAGCTAGTTTCTGGATGTCTTTCTCAGGTGGTTGCTCTAGGTGTAGCTGTATATTTTGTGTGTCCCTGGGAGGAGGGGAGTTTAGGAGCCTCTAGATCACCTTAGTCCAATAAGCTTGCTTTTGTTTTTGTTTTCTTGACAGTGTTAATCCCAATGCCTAGAAATATGCTGGGCACATAGTTGGTATTCAATACTTATTTGTTGAATAAAATCAATGAAAAGCTTCAACTTTGTACTGGATACTTCAATATTTTATTTTAAAATTTATACCTAACTTGTAGGTTAGGTAATCTATAAATCTCCTTCCAGTTCTAAAGTTCTATGACTCTAACACAAACATGTGCTCAGTCTGCTTGATGACTCCTTTCCTGATTCACTCAAACCAAGTTAGTTCATTGCCCCCTCTTCTCTTATAGCACTCTATTCTTGCTTATAATATTAGCATTTATCATAATATTTTCCCCAAAATTAGACCAAGAGTTACTCAAGAGCAAGGTATGTTTTTATCTGTTTCTTCATACCCTTGCTGTAACATACCATGGTATCTGACACTCTTAGTGTTTGGCTTTCAATATGTAAATATTTACTGATTGAGTGAGTGTGACTTGTATAAAATAATGCTTTGGGAGAGTGAGGGAAAGAGAATGCTTATCTTTTTAAACATCTAGCTGAAGAGAAAAAACTGGAGGGGAATATTTCTCTAGTGGGTCACTAAGGAGCTTTTTCAGATTTTCTGTATTCCCCAGTCTTGAAACCCAAGCACTCAAGCAGCAAATTTTTTTCTTTCCTATGATGTTTTCTTCTGGGGGCATTCAAAAGTCATCATATCCTCTCCTGGACGGTAAGTCTCATTTTAAAGGACAGAAGCATAACTAAATCTGCCTAGATAAGTAAGAAGCAATCCTAAAGCTTTCAGAAATAGATACTGCCTGAAATCCCCATTTCTATATTTTATTACAATTTTTAAAAAAGAAACAAATGAAGAAATACCTATCACTGAACAGCATTTTAACTGCATACTCTAAATCACGATATTTAAATAAAGAGAAAGACATACTATTGTATAATAAGATAAATTTTAAAGAAATTTTGTTTAATCACAGGTCTAATCTTAAGGAAGTGGCAAGAAACTATGTATTTAGTTTAATTGTACATCTACAACATGAATTCATACTTCACTCATTATTGTAGTACAAAATATCATCGTCTGTTACAAGAATGAGGTTCAAATATGTTTAATTGACTATCATTTTTCCTCTTCTAGAACTTATTTGTTAAGCATACAGAATAAACTAAACTTATTTGCAGTATGAATTTTCTATTCTTTGAAAATGAAAGTGCCTCTCACCTTCATTGAAGCAAGACTCAGAGTTCTCTTTGGTTTATATTTGTTTTTAACTTTCCATAACCAAAAGTACTGCCTCACTCTCACTGCTCCAGATATATTCAAACATTTAAAAAAATAATAATGATTATAACACTGTTACCAGCAAAGTCCATTAACAATTCCCAGGGAATAAAAATAGAATCTGGGTAATAAAATAAGGTCTAACCTGTTTTTATCCTTGGTGCTTAGTCTAGTCTCACTTGCGCATCCGGTGATCCGGCCCTTCAGACCAGAGCTCCTGGTGTGAAACGGCTGCGCCAACACCTCAGCTCGGGACCATGGGCAGAAGCTGCACACAGAAGCACGGCAATTAAAGATGGCGGCGGCGGCGGGCCGTGTGCAGAGGCGCTGCACCTGGCACTGCGATCAGGAGCCTGAGCAGCGCAGCTGCACTGGCCCTGCGAGAACTCCGCTCCCTCCCCTCCTCACAGAGGGATCCCTATAAAGCAGCCCCGCCCACGGCCTGAGAGCGTGTGCTCTAGAACCAGCTCCCACCGCTGCATTCTCTGATCAGAGAATTTAGCTTTCCTTTACTTCTTAGCCGAGCTCAGCCTCCTTCTATAGGCGTGACTGACATCGGACAGGAGGACACTTGTTTGGGACCATCTCGGGAATGTCGGTAATAATGCTAAGAATATCTAAATGTGTTTTTAAGTTAAAGGAGTATCTTTTTAGAGTTTATTTGTAACTTGCACTCAAAGTCAAAAGTAAGTTGAGGTGAAAGTCTTTTTGCGATAGAAATTTCTCTTCACATTCAAAATAGTCATCATTACTTATGACGTAGAATTTTACGTTTTTAATCACAACTGGGGAAGGATGAAATCAAATACCTTTAAAAATGTTTTCTCTCGGCTGAACAACACTATGCTTTCATTGGAGGATTTGATTATCTGTATTACTTAAATCAATATTTTCTAAATTTTCCAAAATGACGAATTGCTATCATATAATGGCTTTCCTTTAAATATGTCAATCACCTCACTAGTAAAAGCAGAGGACTCTGAGAATCACCTTGAGTTTCTAAACCAATCCCTGTCAGACACTCAAACATCCCATAATCCTTTATCAAGCAATTTCTACAATTATGTATCAAGTACTGTGCTAGGTACACAGGTTTTAAAGATCAAAGTCCTTGTTACCTTCATAAAGGATTAACAGATGGAGAGCAAAATTAAAATAAAATAAATGCTTACTAGAATGTGAAGTATTCTATGAAGGATGATTCAAGTTTTGTAGGGCCTGAAATTTGAGGGAATATTTTTTATTTTTTATTTTATTGAGGTATACTTGATTTACAATGTGTTGAATTTCTGCTGTACAGCAAAGTGATTAAGTTATATATATATATATATATATATTCTTTTTCATATTCTTTTCCATTGGTTTATTACAGGATATTAAATATAGTTCCCTTTGCTATACAGTAGGACCTTGTTGTTTATCCATTCTATATATAATAGTTTGCATCTGCTAATCCCAAACTCCCAATTCATCCCCCTCCCATATCCCCTCACCCTTGGCAACCATAAGTGTGTTCTCTATATCTGTGAGTCCACTTCTGTTTCATAGATAAGCTCATTTTGTCATATTTTAGATTCCAAATATAAGTGATAGCATGTGGTATTTGTCTTTCTCTTTCTGACTT
>RJWK010050870.1:0-16133 GCA_004363435.1 Platanista minor | reverse complement strand
ACCTGGAGCCTGTGCTCCACAACAAGAGAAGCCACCACAATGAGAAGCACGTGCACCTCCACAAAGAGCCCCCCCCCCCCCCCCCCCCCCCCCCACACAAGAAAAACCCTGCCCCCAAAAGGAAGACCCAGTGCAGTCAAAAATTAATTAAAAAAAAAAAAAAAAAAGAATAGGGCTTCCCTGGTGTCACAGTGGTTGAGAGTCCGCCTGCCGATGCAGGGGACACGGGTTCGTGCCCCGGTCCGGGAGGATCCCACATGCCGTGGAGCGGCTGGGCCCGTGAGCCATGGCCACTGAGCCTGTGCTCCGCAAAGGGAGAGGCCACAGCAGTGAGAGGCCTGCGTACCACAAAAAAAAATAAAAATAAAAAAAAAAATAGTTGACTTACAATGTTATGTTAATTTCTGCTCCACAGCAAAATGATTCAGTTATACATATATACACATTTTTTTTATTCTTTTCCATTATGGTTTAATCATAGGAGACTGAAGATAGTTCCCTGTGCTATACAGTAGGACCCTGTTGTTATCCATGCTATGTATAATAGCTTACACCTGCTAACCCCAAACTCCCCCTCCATCCCTCCCCCAACCCCCTCCCCCTTGGCAACCACCAGTCTGAAGAACATGACAGCTTTCTAACAGATACATCCGCTGACCTGATCTTAACAACCTGGTAAGTTGCATATTACCATTTCTTCCTTCAGATGAAGGAACAGAGATCAACCTGTCCAAGGTCACAAGGCTCAGAACAGAGTTGAGACCCCCTCCCCTGTCTCCTGTCTCCGGCTGCACAGTAGCTGGCATTGATACCGCCTCCCTGTTCTAAGCCAGATCCCCCCAACGCTAATAACCCCTAAATTTTGCCTGCAAACATGGAGAAAGACACTGCTCTTCCCAAAGCCATAGTTACAAGATCCATCTCCACTCCACCTCACCCTCTCACCCTTGTCTAAAATCTGCCATTTCACCATTTCCACTGGACTACCTAGCAAAAGCAGACCATGCCCTGCTAAGCCTTTCAATCCCACAGCAAAGGCAGAGCCCTGCCCTGATCCAGGAGGGAGAGAGAAGCCTCTTCCCACACCCGTGATGGCTGCACCTGAAGGAGGGGAGAGCCCAGCCCCTTCACATTCCAGGTGCCTCAGCGACCTCCCCCAACCCTCATGGCCCTGGCTCCCTTCACCAGCCCTTCCTCCACCTCAGCCCGTCCCTCCCTTTATCTGAGACTGGACCAAGCACGGATTCCTCACCGAGCACAAGGGTGCTTAGCAAATATAGCTGCAAAATGTAACAAAGCATGCTAATGAAAACGTTTGCCGAGTGCTAACTAAAGGTCCAAGCGTCGCACAGAACACAGAACTTGGGAAGGACTTAGCCATCATCCCAGCCCCCACCCCCAGGGGTGCCTCAGTTCCTGCAGGTGATCCCAGTCTTCCAGCTGCTAGGACCCGACAGCCTATTTCTACAGAACCTCCCTGGACACCTCTCTGGTCCCTCCGGGGCCCTGCGAGACAGACCACAAGTGCCAGCTAGCTAACGCCTCCTCCCCACCCCCGCAGGCCTCAACGCAGGGCCTTGGACAATCGGTGGATAAGCAGCACGCACCCTCACGGGCCAGCCTGAGAAACTGGAAGCGTTTTCCGCACTGTCCCCCGGAGGCTGCCCACAGCAACAGCCCTCTCATGACCCACCCTGTCCGGTCCCCTCCCCATGCCTCCTCCAGTCCCTGTCTCGGGATGGGGCCCTCACACGGGGCCTGACTCGGCAAAATGTCTTGAGACCCAAGTGCGCCAATTAATCATCCTTGGGGACCTGCTATCATTAATAGATAAGACTGACCCAGGCTTCCCTGGTGGCTCAGAGGTTGAGGATCCTCCTGCCAAGGCAGGGGACACGGGTTCGAGCCCTGGCCCGGGAAGATCCCACATGTCGCGGAGCAACTACGCCCGTGTGCCACAACTACTGAGCCTGGGCTCTAGTGCCCTCGAGCCACAACTACTGAGCCCACGTGCCACAACTACTGAAGCCCGTGTGCCTAGAGCCCACGCACCGCAACGAAGAGTAGCCCCCGCTCGCCGCAACTAGAGAAAAGCAACGAAGCAGCAACAAAGACCCAAAGCAGCCAGAAACAATAAATAAAATAAATAAATTTATATAAAAAAAGACTGACACATAATTAGCACATCTGCTTTTTACTGCAAGATAAACATTTTTAGAAAATAAGGTTTTCTGAAGAGCCTCAGACAAGCCCCTTTCAGGTCTGTTCTCACTGCTGTTTCTTCACACCCTCTCTTTGCAAAGGCAAACTTCAACTGACCACAAACGAACGAGGGCTGAAATAATGAGGTTTTTTGACTTCTGATATATTTTTATATCCTGGTGTTACCTCTTCAGCAGAGTCCCCATAATTGTCCACCAATCACTTCTCCCACAGAACCTGTACAAGACCCTTCAAACAGCAGGCCCAGCACTTCCCTCTGGGGTCAAACGTCACTGACTAACACCATCACCATCACCCTCATTAACTGTAAGCACTGACGACACACCGAGGGTTCTAAACACTTCACGTATGTTAACTCATTCGTACTACAAAGCAAGCATTATTATCATCCCCACTGGACAGATGAAGAGGCTGGGTCTAAAGTCACATAGGGAATGGAGAAGCTGAGATTAAAACCCATGCTGCCTTACCTCTGAGCCCTGAGTCTAAGAGTGAAGGCAGACCTCCAAACAGAGTCCAGCCGGTACTGGCGTCATCCTCAGGTCTGGGAATTAGCCCCAGGAGAGAAGTTCTTAAATAGCTGGGGCGGAGGTGGGCGCACAAATGAGCCACAGGTGAAGCATTTTCAGTTTTCCGAGAGCCCAGAGCCTGAACTTTACAACAAAGCTCCCTTCCGTAGGAGGACTTTCTTGTAATACAATAATTTCACAAAACTGTATGGGAGATAGTAAATAATGTAATATTTCACAAATATTCTCCTCCACCCACAGATGCCATTGCAGGGTGCGGGGGGGGGGGTGGGTGGTGGTTCCCTTAATGCTGAAAAATATCTCTGAGATCCCCACTTCACTGAAATTTAATAGTCGAAGAAATTGACTTCAGCTCCCCAGCTGAACGAAATATTGGATTCCGGCATCCCTCTTGGTCTCCTGAGAGACTGTTTTCTCCAGTCCTCTGTTGACCTCCCACCTCCATCTCCCAGCTTCCTTCCAGGGCCTCCTCCCCCGACCCTCTGCCACCGAAGGTCAGCACCCACTTTCGCTTTGTGCTTAGGGCTGAGTTGGCACAAAGGATGCCACTTTCATTGTCTCTAATGAGAAAAGAACAGAGGCGGCCTCTGTGGGTAGATAACGCATTCAGTCATGGCCAGCTGTTCAAAGGTTTCTCAGTGGTTCAAACAGAAACAGGCAGCAGGATGGAGTCTTTGCAGGGCGAACAAGCAACCTGAACTCAGAGTCTAAGCTGCGGCCGGCAGGACCACGCTCATTCACCCACAGCAAGTTCATTTTAGCAAAAAACATCATCCAGCACATTAAATTAATGTTGGTAATTTGAATTTTATTGATTTTTGTTGTCTTATTTGTTTTTAATGTGTAAATCTCTGGGTTTTATGGACATATGAATTTATACCTAGCCTTATTTTATACACATTTAAATAAAATTATAGTAAAAATAATTTAAATCAACTCTGGGGGGTCCACGAGAATTTTTTCCTTTTAAACACCACTCCACTCCTTACACACAGGCCTCTTCCTCAGATATGAATGCCCCTTGGGGGTTTTCTGTTTTGTTTTAACAATGGGCAAACACATCTTTTTAATTTTTTATACAATTTTTAAGGGCTAATTTCCATTTACAGTTATTACAAAATATTAGCTATATTCCCCATGTTGTACAATACATCTGTGAGCCTATCTTATACCCAGTAGTTTGTGTCTCCCACTCTCCCACCCGCACTGGTAACCACTAGCTTGTTCTGTGAGTCTGCTTTTTCTTGGTTTATTCACTAGTTTGTTGTATTTTTTAGATTCCACATATAAGTGATATCATACAGTATCTGTCTTTCTCTGTCTGACTTGTTTCACTCAGCATAACTCCCTCCAGTGAATGCCCCTCTGTCGAGGTGATCTTTGTATCCCCCATGGAACCCTCCCTGCTCCTAGCAGAATGCTCAAGGAAGTCTGCAATTGATTAGGTCATTGAACTTTGCCCCTCATTCACCTGATCCCACTTTAACGTCTCAACAGTTTCTTGTCCCTTTCTCTTCCTTCTCCAGACTACACAGCCCAAGTTTTCAAATTTCCACAATTCCTACTTTTCATCACATCAAGGGAAAGTCAGGAATCCTATGCCTGGCATTCAAGACTGTACACAATCTGATAACTCCAAAAGTACTTGTCACTCTTTCCCTACAATAACCCTAACCCAGCTTTTCTGCTCACACCTACTGTTACATAACACTGGAGCTTCCTCTGCCCTTCCTCCCTGCCCACTCACCTCCTTCTCGGGATGTGCCTAGTCCACAAGCTCCACTCACACTGGCCTTCCCTTTTCCTTTCTGCAGTAGCACCCACCCATTTTGGCCTTTAAATGCCTCTTAAAGTAACCAAATGTTCCACAAGACTCCCCAAGCTATAAGCTTTCGGAAGACAGGAAAAATATCCCACTACACTCTTTAATCCCATAACTTAGCCTGAATTCCCCACTAAAAAGCAGTCTTTGCTAACAGCTTATGTGCATGCAGCAGGTTACCTGGGATGGATCCCAGGAGTGGGAGTGAAGAACTAGGGGTGAGAGAAACACAGGAGGGGAGAGAGCCAAAACAAAGGTGCCTGAATGAGTGCTCTCTGTGTGGGTCCCTGGGTGGCTCACTCCATCGCACTGGGCCCTCTGAAGATGAACAGAATATGGCTCAGAGTCACCCATCCAAAGGACAAAGAAGGGAGCAATTCACCACCAGCTCCCACCCCTCACTGGTAAGGGATAACACATAATAGGTGTTGTTGACTCCTTTGCACTCCAACGGGCCTCCCAGTGATGGTTCCCAGAAACCTATGAGCAGAAAGGGAGAACTATGTGGTGCAGCTGAAGCAAGATGCTGTCTGGTTACACCTGTGTGAGGCTGCTTGCCCAGTAATGGCTGGAGTAAAAGATGGGTTGAGAGGATGTGAAGCAGGACACCGAGCTGTCTGATACAGACCCTCACTACCTAACGCAATGCTATACTTAAAATAGGTGTGCTGTCCTTAATGGTGAAATTAACTCACACACTTCCTCCTTGAGGACCTTGCACACCAATCAGTGATATTCTGTGGTTGTCCACTTTCGAACCTGGAAAACTCAAGGCTTCCTCTTTATACCAATTATAAACGATCTTTGATCCCCATACTAAAATGCCCTTAACTGTGAAAACAGCAAGAAATATAATCATGACTTTAGATTTCTACATAGCATTTCTGAACACTGATTATCTAAATAACCTTCTCCCCCTGCCTGATGTAGCACAATTAGCATACCCAAAAATCAGAGGTTAGCGAGCTCAAATGGTGGTTAAATGGTGACCAAATTAAAAAGGTCTCTTCAGTTCAATTCCACAAACATTTGCTGAGTCCCCATTATTTGCAATATGCCGTTATAGGTGCTGAAGAGATGAAATGAGTACGCCATGGTCCCTGGCCTCAGGAAGCTTACCCTCAGACTGAAGATGGTCCAGCTTATCACCAAGGTAGACAACAAGAGGAGCCCCAGAGAAACAGATGCACTGGAGTTCAGAGGGAGGGGGCTCCCATTCCGATGGGGAGATTGGGAATGGCTTCCTGGAGAAAAGGATGTTGAGATGGGCTCTGACTGGTCATTCCACCTAGAAGGATGCTCCCAGAGAGAGGCATGAGAATAGGAATAAGAAGACTCATTTGGCTGGGCGATGTCCTCACCTGAGCCCTCCCACACCCTTCTAGTCCAATGGTTATCAAGTCTGATACTTTTCAAGCTGTGTTATGTGGAGTCCCGGGAACTCGGAGAACAGATAGACAGCAACGGCACAGATGGGACAGAGCACAGGACTCTGAGGTCCCCTTCCCACTTCGATTAGAGCAGCTGAGTTAGAAGAAAATGAACTTCACTGTTAAACAAGCATTTAAAAACTAAAAACTGATCTTGGAGTGGAAAGCACTGGTGCAGGAGTTAGGGACCCACCCTGCTACCACCAACCAGCCACAGGAGCAGAACCTGGAGCCTCAAGGGGCCTCGGTTTCCTCACCCTCATCCTCAGCACTTCTCAAAATGTCTCCAACTATTCCTGCCATCGCAGAATTGTTAGACAGCTTCAGGGGAAGCTACGTAACATTTGGAAGCCTGGTGAGGTATTCACTGATAGCCAATGGTCTGCCTCTGGCTAAAATGCAGAACAAGCTCCCCGGTCACAATATACTTCACCTCTTTTTCCTCCTCTTCCCCACATGAGGGGCTTGAGCAGTAACATAAATGAAACGTGCTCCTTGGCCACTCACCCAGCAAAAGCCATTTATCACCCGGGCCAAGTGGGTGAGTGGGTATTTGCAGAACGGAACGCACGGTTCTGAGGGGTGTTCTCACTTCTCTGATGAACAAGAGAAAGACCTTCGCTGTTACCTCCCTGGAGTCCTTAGGGCCAGCTGCAGACCCTGCAGAGATGTTCTTGCTATAAGGTTAGGAACTGTGAAGTGGAAAAGAGGGGAGATTGCTGGTACCTTGATCTGAACTATTAGTAGATTTTTACATTCGAATCCAGTAATAAGACAGAGTCAGTGAGGTAGTTTCTGAAGATAAACTGCTTTGAGGCAAATAAATCTTCCAGAGTAGAATTAGCCCAAAAAGCATATGAAAATGTCCTGCATGTGTTAATTCTTCCTGATGACCTCCTATATACATGGGCAAAAAAGAAAGATCAAATATCAACAAATAGGAGGAAAAACAATTATTGACTTTGTACATTGTGCATCCTTAATACTTCTAATCTAGAGACTAATGTTTCTGGCTTCGTCATGAAATGCCAAAATTGTTAACTTCGTTCAACTACTTCTATAAATTAGCATACACACTTTAGTTTACTGAAGGGTGTAATCAGAATGAAAATACTGATATAAGCAAACACTCATTTCTGGAAATAGAAAAATAAATAGAAACACAATCCATAGCAGATTTGTCCAAACAATCATTTGTCCTACTCTTTTTTCTCCTAGGAAAGAGTTTTTATAAAGTGTTCCAGCATTGTTACGTCTGAGAAGACGATGGAGAGAGCCTTTTGGATTCTGACCCTTCCTCCTTCTCTTTTTTTTTAATCCAGAATTAGCATCAGAAAATCCCCTGGCCCTTTTAACATTTGTCTTCTCAGATTCTATGAAAGCGGGCTTCTCCACAGTTGAGGCAAGAAGAAGCAATCCATATTTGAGGAACTTTCCCTAGGCCAAGGAATTGTCAGCAAAGACACCATTTGTGAAGCAGTCCTATATAACATAAATGGAAATTTAATGTATCAGATAAACAGAGGTTGGCAGATGTCACCTTCTTCAAGTTGTAGGCAGTTTCACGTGCCTGTGTTAGTCGGCAAAATACCACAGACTGGGTGCCTCACACAACAGACATTTATTTTCTCACAGCTCTGGAGGGTGGAAAGTCCAGGATCAAGGTTCCCACATGGTTCAGTTTCTGCTGGGATCTTCCCTTCCCACTTGCAGATGGCTACCGTCTCGCTAGGTCCTCACGTGGCCTGTCCTCCGTGTGTACGCATGGACGGAGAGCCAATGAGCTCTCTGATGTCTCTTCTCGTAAGGACCCTAATCCTTTCAGATCAGGGCCCCACCCTCATGACCTCATTTAACCCTAAGTCCTTCCCATTTAACCCTTGTACTTCCCAGTGTAGTACAAATATGGCTACACTGGGGGTTAGGGCTCCCACATATGAATTGAACTGGGGGCAAGGTGGGGAGATCACGTACATTCGGTCCATAACAACACCACAACAACACCTACGGAGAAATTTGTTATTCTCTGGAACTTAGGTAAATTATTGACTCAGTCAGTCATTATTTATTCGGTTCCTAATATGTGCCAGGCAATTTCCTGATGTGAAAGGGAAAAGAGGGAAAAGGAGAAGAAATGTTCAAAGGAAAGGAAACAGTAAACACATGTTCATGTCCTAACAATGACTGCCTCGCTTCTTCAGATCTTCAGTTTTATATATTCATCTTTAAAGTAAGCTTACTGACTCTCAAAATGCTGATCTATACATTAAGTATGGTGCTTCAGGAGGAAGTAGTACAATTCAAATCACTATTTGTGTGTTCTTCCCAAGTTCTGATGCAACTGTACATTCTGAATTGTATTACTGAATTTCCACTCCCTATTTATCCAAAAAAAGTTCTTTCTTCAATCAGTTCTTAATTCTGTAAGCCCTTGGGGGACAGGACCTTGACCTGTTCCAATGAAACTCACAGCTACATAGTGTCTGACACGTACTGACATTCATACAGTTGCTGAATGAATAAAGAAACAACAATAACCTTGTCCAAAGTTTAAAACACTGTTTTGATAAAATTGTTTAAAAAATAAGCTCCTAAAATCCAATCCTATCTTCCCTACCATATGCCTTCTTTCTCCTAGAAATTAGCTCTCAAAAATGGTGCAGGGGACTTCCCTGGTGGCAGAGTAGTTAAGAATCTGGCTGCCAATGCAGGGGACACAGGTTCGGGCCCTGGTCTGGGATGATCCCACGTGCCGCGGAGCAACTAAGCCCATGAGCCACAACTACTGAGCCTGTGCTCTAGAGCCCGCGAGCCACAACTACTGAAGCCCACGCGTGCCTAGAGCCCACACTCCGCAACAAGAGAAGCCACCGCAATGAGAAGCCCACACACCACAATGAAGAGTAGCACCCACTCGCCGCAACTAGAGAAAGCCCGCACGCAGCAATGAAGACCCAACGCAGCCAAAAGTAAATAAATAAAATAAATAATTTTTTTAAAAAACTGGTGCAGGATTGTGTCTTTTAATCAATAGATCAGAGATATTGTCAAATCCTACTTGATTTTTGCTTAGGAGTCAATGTTTGATTCCTGTGTTGGCATCATCAAAATCCACAGGGCCCAAGTGGACAGTGTCTTCTCCATCTTGGGTCACATTACTACCATCAGCATGGGTCTTACCTTTCATTCAACAATTATTTATGAAGCTCCTACAATTTGCCAAGCACTGACCTAAACACAGGGTGATGTAGCCGTGAGAAGAAACAGACACAGTCCCTGCCCTTATGATGCTTATACTCCAGTGAAGGAAACAATCATGATAATAAATGTGTAACTACTACCTGGATTAAGTGTACTGAAGGAGAGGAAACCAGGTCTGTAAAACCTGAGAACAGGACATCAGGTAAGAATTCAAAGGCCTTGTCATTACCCATAATGTAACTCCTCCATAATCACAATGTCAGCGTCACACTCTTTCTCCACCACCTCCTGAAGTTTGCAGTTTACTCCCTCTAATGACCCATCTCCAACAATTCTTTGATCCCGCCAAGATTTACATTCCATCGATCCCATCACTTTTTCACTATCCCTCATCTCCTCCTGACCTTTTTCTCTTCACATTTTCCAGCTTAGATGACACAGTCTCGTCACTTCTTCATATTCTATTCCAGCGAACTCTCGGTTAACTCTAACTCTTTGCCTTCTCCGTGCATTTGCTCACACAGAAAAACGCTCTAGAGAAAAACACATAATCATGCCATGCTAGCTAGTCTCGTGTTACATGTGGAACTGCAAGCCTTGACCGAACCCTTAATGCTGCCTGCAAGGACACTACATTGCCAAGTCCAGCCCTTCGTCACCTGCTTCCCATCTTCACAGGTGATGATCTTGCATCCTGCAACACTGAGAACTGATGCAATTGACAGAATTTCCACAAACTCCCACTACCACATCTGTCTACCTACCAGCACGTGCCTAACTACCACACATTCTGCCTTGCCTCCTGTTGCTATAAATGAGCTGCTCGTACACCTGTCTGACGCAAACTTGTGCACTAGATACCATCCCCGTGTGCCTACTCAGTGACATCACTGTAAGGATTCTCCCCCTCTCCCACATCCACAAATTTCCCTTCTCTATTGGACCATTCCTGTTATCATGCAAATGTGTTGTTATTTCTCCCACCTTTAAAAATCCCTTTCCTAGGCCCACTTCTCACTGCAGCTAATTCTCCATTTCTCTACCACCTTTATGACAAACCATAGCTGAGAAGTTATTTATACTTATTTATAGTTGAGTTATTTATACTTTATATTTAGCCAATATCTCCTCTTCCATCCTCTCATGAACCTACCCCAACTGGGCTTTTTGCTCCTCTACCAAAACAAGCAGCAATGACCTCCAAATTGTCAAACCCCATGGGCATTTCTCACTCTTCATTCCATTTGATCAACCAGCAATATTTGACACAGACTACTTCCTTCTCCTGGAAATACTTTATTCACTAAATTTCCAGAATATACTGACCACTCCTTCTTGGTCTTCTTTCTCTTGGACCTCTTTATGTTGAAGTGCCCCAAGCCTCAGTCTTAGGACCTTTAGTATTCTCTCACCCACTCCCTTGTGGTCTCATCTAACCATAGCTTTAAACACCATCTATGCTGATGACTCTCAAGTTTATATCTCCAGTCCAGATTGCTCTGCTGAACTCCAGACACATATATCCAAGAGCCGACTCTGCAACATCTAACAGCCATCTCCAACTTAATATGACCAAAACCAAAGCCCTCATCTCCCCAAAGCCTGCCGAATCATTGTGGCCTCCATCTTGGTTGACAGCAACTGCATCCCTGGTCAACTGAAAACTCTGGAGCCTTCCCTGAGTCCTCTCTTTCTCTCACATCCCTCATATCAGTCCAGGTTCACTTTACCTTTTAAAATATATCCAGAATCCAATCACTCGTCACCACTTCTACCACCAACAATCTGCCCCAAGCCATCATCACCTTGTCTGAGTTGTGAATAGCCTCCTACCTGATCTCCCCGCTTCTGTTGTTGTCCCCCAAGTCTGCTATCAACATAGCAATCAGAATCATCCCAGTGACTGCGATCCCATCTCAGAGTGGAAGCCAAAGACCTTACGATGGCCCTACATGAACACATCTCCTGCTGCTCTGCCCCTCACTCACTCACTCACTCATTCCACTCCACTCCTCTGGCCTCTGGCTGTTTCTCAGGCAGGCCAGGCATACTCCAGCCTTAGAGATTTTACACGGCTACTTCCTCACTCTTCCTCCTCTTTCCCCAGAAATCTATACGTCTCGGTCCTTTATCTCCTGCAATGTCATCTACTTGGTGAGTCCTTCCCTGTCTGGCCTCTTTGAAATTGCAAACCAGTGCCCCACTCCTTATGCCCCCTACCTTATTCCATTTTTCCCAAAGCACTCATCAGCTTCAAACACAGTATACCATTTACTTATTCTGATCATTATCTCCCTGCTAGGATGTAGGCTCGGCCAGGGCAGGGATTTCATTTATTTTTTACTCCTGTATCTCAGGTACCTGGAACAGTGCCTGGCACATTGTTAGTGCCCAATGAATATATGTTGAGTGAATACACACAACAAGAGGCAGAGACACGGTCACTCAACGGCCACAATTAAAATACTCAAAGTTTATCCTGAAGTAAAGAGGGCGATGAGTAAAAGGACGACTGTGTTCCCATTAATGAGTTAGCATTTATTAGTGCATTTACACATACGTTCTGATCGAATTACCCGATTGTTACTTTGGAAAGTGGCCTGAGGCCAAAAGAAGGCTGAAGTATTTCTAAAATTTTTCTTACAACCCAGCAACCCACTCCAAAGAGTAAATGACTGGGAACTTGTACTCCTAGAATAAATGAGAAGTGGGTATGGCCCCCCAAAGCCCTAAATGTCTTTAAAGTGTCATGTTTTAGCTTTAAAAGTCATATACATTTTGTACTTCTCTCTGTAATACATCCATTTGTTTTAATATAAAAATAATGTTAAATTGTTTAATACTTTAATTACTTGATTTCCCAAACAATCTTAGAGTAAAATTCACAAAGGACAAAGGGGGGCCATGTTTGTCCTGGGTATCACATACTCCTAGGGAGTATAGGAACTCACTTTGAGAATCACAGGGCACTTTGGAAATACAGAACAACAACCAGGAGGGCTGCAAAGCCACATGGAAGCATGAAAACAAACTGGCCTGTTTCATAATTTTGCCTCGTCGGACGCTACCTGACCCTTCTTAAAGGTCCTATTGAGAGGTTCCTTTGAATTAAACAGACTCCATGTAAATTTCTGTCTTTGCCTTCACAGTCTTCTAATGAACACACTTTGTTCTAGAGAGAAGCTTTGTTCTATTTAGAGAAGCTGCATGTCACATTTTATGTCTTCCCTCTAACATCCTTTAGCAGCTCTAACTTGGAAGAAGTCATTACAACTGATGAGAGAAATTAAGGAGGAGAGGAATTTTAAAGAAAATGATATTAACATGCATTTCCATTTGTGGCTAAATAAAGCAAAAGGAATGAAATAGTCCATCTTTCAGAGAAAATCTTGGGGTGGAGGTTGAGCCAGATGCTACAGCTCAGCCAGCTGGTCCTTCCCTCACCACATTCTGATTGATTACTACTCTTATCCCCTCTTTTCTCTTTTCCCTTCCTCCTCCATCATGTCCTAACATTTAGACAAAAAGCCACATCGGGGTTGGGGGTAAAAGTCTGACTTCAGTGCAACTGTCCTCAAAGCACATGAAGAGTTCTGACTTTCAGCCCATGTTATAAGCTGAACTGTGTCCCCCAAAATTCATGTTAGAGTCCTAACCACTGGTACCTCAGAATGGGACTGTATTTGGAGACAGGGTCTTTAAAGAGGTAATGAGGTTAAAATGACATTATTAGAGTGGGCCCTAATATATACGACCGACATCACTGTAAGAAGAGGAGATTAGGAAACAGACACACACAGAGGGAAGACTGTGAAGACACAGAGGGATGATGGCCATCTACAAGCCAAGGAGAAGGGCCTCAGAAGAAACTAACCCTGCCAGAACCTTCATCTTGAGTTCCAGCCTCCAGAATTGTCAGAAAATAAATTTCTGTTGTTAAGCTACCCAGTCTGTGGTACTTTGCTACAGCAGCGCCAGCAAAGGAACACAGCCCATAAACCGTAGGTGCAATTCAGTAATGATGAAAGCAAGGGTAGGAAGGTGTGGAGGTAATTGACGATGGTGCCCAGATGGCAGAAATAGAGCAGCAGGCAGAGGGAGAATAAAACTCTGGAAATCTGGCTATGTTTTTAGACCTAGAAAGAATCCTGGTTTTGTTAGACAGCAGTTACTCCCTGGCACCTAGTAACACATCCTTGCACCTGCAAAGCAATTTCACCTATTTTGCTGGCAGTGGAAGGCGTTCCTGGGCCCCACAGGAGGCCTAGGTCAGCCTTTCTTGGTTCACTGTGCATAAAATATGGGCTGAAAACAGAGATCCTTTTGCCCCCCACAGTAGGAACCGGGAGAGCCCACTTCCTGTGAGCCTCCAGGTAAGACCGAGGCTTTGCCACCTGCCCAGACGCTCTTCCTGCATCTCAGGAGGCTGGGGGAACATGAATTCTGTTTGCTTTACATTCAACACTGGTCAAATTTCTGACCTTGCTCAGATTCAGTGGAAACACTGGTAGCAAGAGCTTGAAAAATGAATGAATGTGTTCTCAGTTGTGCATCGCTGGGTGGTGAATGGAGAAGAAACAAAGAAAATTTGTTTCTATTCTGATACTCAGTTGCCCCAAGTGAGGAAGACTCTCTTCTCTTCAACAGTGATTATGCAAAGGATCTGTAAAGTATCCTGAGTCCAACCAACCCTGTTTTCCTTGCTATGATAAGGTTTACAAGGGAAAACCCATAATTCCCGCACTAACACAGTTAGTAAAATCTGCCAATAAATCTTCAAAGAAAATCTGTCAGCAATGCTGTTAGTAAATAAGTGGAACAACATATTGCATGCTACAAATTCAAAGAACACACCTCACTACTGCACAAATCCAGGTTTCTTCCAAATCAAATTTTGTCCCCTAAAACGGTGTGAAAGCCAACACCACCACTAGTCCTCCATCCGAGCCCAGCGTTAAAAGTTCCCTCAATCATTCAACCAACGTTCAGAGAAAACCTACTACATGCCGAGCGGGGTGACAGAAATGGAGGTAGACAGATGAGATACAGCCCCTGCCTTCAAAGAATTCATTATCAGGCAAAATAGACAGACAAATAAATCAATAGATTAGAATGTAGTATGATATGTGCTACATTAGAGGCAAAGTGAAAGAGAGATGGAAACTGAGAAAAAGGTGGTCCTTGTATTCAGGATTCTGGAGGCACCTGAATCGTGACTTCCAAGGCCGAGAGGATGAGAACCACAGAGCACGCTGGTTTTAATGCTTTATGTTCTCAACTCAGTCTAACAATCTATGTCCACCACCAACTGCTCCTCTCTCTCCTGATCCCATGGTCCACGGCACATGATTCAGCAGGTCTAGACTGGTCTCTGCCTTCCAAAGTCCACAGAAAAGATGAGTTGGCACCACCTGCGGAGCAATAATCTTTTTCTCTCCCCACTTGAAAGAAAACTAGGTAGCAGGGAAATGACAGATATAAGAGTAGAGGAAACTCACAAAGGGCATGAAGTGCTATTCTGGGTATCTTTGGGCCCCTGGGGACAGCAGTAAAGGTAGCAGGCTGTGATGGAGAGAGCTCCAGATGGAGACTCCAGAGTCCTGGCTCCACCCACCTCAGCCACTTAACTGGACACATTTTCTTTAATGCCATCAGCTTCAACTTTCTTGTCTGTAAAATGGGGTCATATCATCTACCCTGCCTACCTCACAGGAAGCTTAGAAAGTCAAAGGAACTGTGACAAGTAGAAATGTTCTGAAGCCTGAAAAACACTGTACAAATATGAGAGGGTTATAATTAACCTAGCCACAAAGCTGTCTTAGGGCTTGATTAAAATATACTGTACCCCTCTGGATCGACAAAGTGTGAAGATGGTTAAAAAATAGGGACAGCTACTCCTAAACAGAGACAGTTGGTGTGTGGGCAAACCTCCATAAGCATTTTCCATGCCAGGAAACCTGCATATGCTTAGAAACTAGCACGTTTCTGTTGGCCTTATAGCAGCAGTGTAGGAGAGCTCACAAAATGAAATCTGCAATAGGCCAACACCACTGCCAAACACAACTGTCCCAACACTCAAGAAATATGTTGAACACCAACCTCTATTAATGGAATAAAAGGTACCCTGCCCTATTAGATAAAGAAACCACATTCAGAGGACATGCACATGATAAATGCAAATAGAACCTCTAGCAAAGTAACCATGTTTTGAACACTGACTGTTATGGACCAGATGTTTGTGCCTCCCCCACCCCGAATTCATATACAGAAACCAAGCCCCCAATGTGATGGTATTGGGAAGTGATTAGGTCATGAGGGTGGATGCTTCATGAATGGGATTAGTGCCCTTATAAAAGAGACCCTTGTGCCATGTGAGGACACAGCAAGAAGATGGCTGTCTGTGAACCGGGAAGTAGGCTCTCACCAGACATCAAATCTGCCAGGGCCTCATTCTTGGACTTTCCAGCCTTTAGAACTGTGAGAAATAAATGTTTGTTGTATAAGCCACCCTGTCCATGGTATTGTTGCTACAGCAGCCCAAACGGACTAAGACACTGACCTATACATTTCAAAGCTTATGAGTAAAAACCCTTTTAATAAGATTTCCAGAGAGTGAAAGTATTTCCACAACCTGACAAATGATTCCCAAAACCAGTACTTTTTCTATCTGATTACAGTAAATTTTCCAATACAATGAATGCTCTGTTTGGCTGAACCATTTAATAGTCATTCACACTCTCTAATGAAACTACTAATTACAAAATCTCTGCATTGCAGGCAATAAAAAGGGGTTGCTAACCTCTTCACAGTGCTTTAGTTCTGCCATCAAGTAGCAATTACTCTTCAACGGCCCTCGCTCTTTTTCACTGATTCTCACCTCAAACATCCCCATCAAACCTACTGAAAAACTAAAACTCACTCAGACAT